>DWAJ01003061.1:0-15665 GCA_018238005.1 Eurema mandarina
GAAACAGGAATATTAAAATTAATAGATATGTTATACACCGACAAATCAACCGATAAGTGTTCCGCACAAAAGAGGCAACACAAATAGTATTCAAACATTATACACTAAGACAAAACGAAAGAAAAAACAAATGCTAAAAAAAAACAAAGAAAAAAAAGAACACTTGTGACCAATAACTTAAAAGCGATCGCTGACAAAACTATGTTTTTTTTTCATCTGGTTCAATCATCGAACAAATATCGTAAGCGCGATTAAGAACGCTGGCAAAGCAATAAACTCTGATACTCAAGATATCTAGACTAAAAACTAAACTAACTAATCTTATGATGGTCTAAGGGTTTCCTTTTACGTTTTAATGAGTCTCAAAAAACTTACGTCTTCAAATTCATCGGGTTTATACAAGTTAGTAACTTCGCCGCTACTCAGCAGATTATTGATAATCTCAGTGAATGTTTCTTCGACAATTTGCGTGTCGCAGAATATGAAGGTTGTCTTCTTGCAATCCACGCCGCAGGCTGTGTATAGAACCTGAAAAATATATCTATAATGTAAAAAGAAATCGCATAAATTCTTTTTTTATAACATTCCTGGATGTACGAGGATGGTTCTTAAGCAAAAAAAAATATGTAGTGTTTAAGGTACTGCGAGAACGATGTCGCGTTGGAACAGCTTATAGGCCATAATATGTCAGGACAGGTTATAACAGTTGGGTCTATAATTGCAAAAAATAAATACAAATCGCAAGTAGGTTTATTTAATTTTCACAAAACTATGAAAATCAACTCTGAAAGATCTCATGTTTAGTTAAAGAGATGTCTAATTCTTGTATCAAGAGAAAGAGATAACACTCTTTAAACCTGAAATTAGTTTGCCGTCTCTTTCTAAAGGACTAAAACATTTGCCAAACCTTCAGATCCTCTCTAAAGTCCTTAACGCCATACGTCTTGGTCACTACTACTTGAAATGAGTTACACTCGCAAATATACGACGCCACTCGCGTCAAGCTCTGCCTCCCGGACCCGCCTGGAAACATCCAATTATATTAAGACTAGTTGCTTTTAAATCGCAGTTTCTTGCCAGTACTTACCGGTTTGTAGAAACTGCCATCCAAATCGGTGGTAAATGAGTTTTTTAACGCCATGACGACTCAAAAGTTTTACTGTATGTAGCCTAGTTGAATAAAGATATTTTTGACTTTGTCCCGTCATTTTTAAAGTTTCCGTTTACGGGACCATACTGTGTATACAGTACCGGTATCGGTTCTATATGATAATTCAGGATGTATGAGAAAGCTTGGCGACATGGTCGTTTACCATCAGGTGAAATTAATGTTCATTCGTCTACCATAATAAAACAAAAATGGTAATGGATGTTTCGAAGACGTATCAAAGGTTCTTTGAAGTTGAGCAAGTTTAGGGAAATAGACAATATAGAATATTATAGTATGTCTGTACTGTATATCGGCCTCATTCAAAGTCCGACAGTTACCACGACCGGAACGGATATCCGTCACGACCGGAAAAAGGGTAGGTTCGATAACCTTACGTGCTTTACACGGCAATTGGTATTACTTAAGGGACCAATTTCCACACATTGTTGCTTACTCATACAGAGTGTGTGAGGCTTTTAAACAGTCCTTTTAAATGTTCTATTTTCTTACTACTTTAATGAATGCTACCTTTGGTAAACAAGAGATGGACGATTTGATACTCTATGAAGTACTCTTTACGTACTCTATGAAGGTTGAAAGTAAACAAAAGAAGTGGCAGATAAAATCTAATAAAAGTTAAGAGGTAAGGAAGGTAAAAAAGTTCCAAGTAAATTATTTAACGGACTTACCGGTTAAGACGCAGCCCACAAGCATGAACAGGAAGCCGAAAATAGGCAAAACTATCTGGCAGTTAGCAGCCACGACCACACCGGCGACTGCTAAACCTCCCTCCACTTTTTCTACGCGAAGGCGGGATATCGCTGGAGGACATCTTGGTTTCCCCACAGGTGCTCGAACAAGAGGCTCGCCAGGGGGTGATGTAGTCCTGTAAATAACACAATATTAATTAATATGTGGACTAGAGCTCGTCACAAGTAGAAATATGTATGACCTTATTTAAGGGAAATAAGGAGAGTTTTAGTTTAGAAAATAGTCTATACACGCTTGTCATATTATGATATAAAGTCAAACGAACAGACACGACTTCGTGTAACTCGTGTGGAAGGAATCCGATGCCAGTAAGATGTCGCTATTTCTATAATACGTGCGCAGATTAGGTGTACGTGATATAAACGACTTTAGCGAAATAAGATAATCCTAAACAAAGAAAAAATGTATCAAAGAAATTTTTAACTAACCTGAAATAGGGACACTAAAGAGAACCAAAGTCAGTCAGTCTATACATTACCTACTATTATAAGAGCATCCGTATTTTCTGTATAATTTCACAGACTTTTTTATGTACATTATATGCTTGAATAAAGTAAATAGAGGAATTTGTATGACCAGTCCATGTCTAAAACTCTCTAAAATAACGTGAACATTATCAACAAAATTTAGTCTTCATATTCAATGTTATTGTACTTAGTATACTATTTATTATCTACATAATTAATTAGCTAGCAGTCGGTACATACTCAAATTAGGAACGTTCTCATAAACAATTCTGATTCAATGTTACAGCGAAATTGAGGGAGAAACATGCGGTTATACTGAATATATAATTTAAAGCTGCGTAAAATGTCTTTAGTATGGATAAATTTCAGCGAAATCTAATTATATTTTAGTACGTTTTCCTTTCTAGACTCGATTTTAGGATTAATAGAAGTTTGTTGGTCTAAGCATTCTAATATAACCTAAAAGCTTTGTTGTTTGCAAATTGCGTCAAATAAAACCATTATGGGCCATAAATATCGGGAGTAAATTCTCATGTTGGAAAGCGAGGAAGTTCCAGCTTGTTTATTTATTTCTCGTTACGTAAACAAACTTGTCTTGGGACTTAGGATGACTTCATTAAGAATAGAGGGTATTATGTGTTGAAAGATTTAACTATGACCTTTTCATAGTTATTGTTAGCTATATATATAAAAAAAATAAATTATAACAAACTCCGAGTAAGCCATTGATTGATGAATACTTGAAAAATTTGTCGAAAGTAGTCGAGGTGTGACCTTTTTCGAAAAATTGACTCGAAAATTCTCTACAATAGTAATAGTCACAAAAGTTTAATATAGTTATAGGTCGCGTCACGGATGTTTAGCGCTGGACCAGAATAGCTGCGCATCGGTAGAATCGCGCTCGTAATTGACGTGTTGGTGCGGTAAAAAGACAACACGACTGGGGAACCAATCAACGCTCGCGCACCCGACGATCACGCGCCCCGCGCGCCGCACCGCTACCTCGATACCTTATTTTTGACTTCTGCGCAGGTTTCGTTCGGCGCTGAAGATTCGACGCTGCCTATATTTGTACTTGTAAATGAATTTGGATGGACAAAACCCGACGAGCAGATTACACAATCTTGGCTCGCAGGAATAATCTTAATATAATTATGTCTTGGCTTCAAGACGAATCACGTATTTGTAAATTGATGAAATACACAATTATATAATTATAATTGTATAACCACTGAATATTGAGTAAGTCAATAGCAGCTTATTTTTGAGATATCTTATGAAAAATTTATAAATATTAATCGCCAAGCGACCAAAACCAATTAAAATAATAAGAAGTCCGTAATGTTTAGATATTATTAAATTTAAAGCCGTTTCCATTTAATGTAAATTTAGCATATATCGCAAAACGGATGCAATGGACGTAAGAATAACGTAAAAACACGTTAAAGTCAGAATTACAGAAAGCAGAAAAGAATCGTTAAACATAAATAGTTCGGGATGTTGTGGCTATTGTTACCGATTTGCGTTTCTGTATTTTAAAATTCAGTTTTCATTTACAAAATTTGCAACTAGTGTTAATTATGAAACGATGTTACTACTCTAAAAAACTACAAGGAATAAAAAAATAAACCGGTCGAGCTGTTATCACTTACAAACATATTTTGCGATTGCATATTAGTTATAGATAGAATAGGGTTGCCAACATTTCATCAGCGAAATATAGTATATTCCAAAATAAGGTGTAAAAAAATATAGTACGTTTAAAAAAATTATAGTATTTTATGGGAAAAACAAAAATGAGACAAATATATATTTGTTATTTATTTATTTTTATAAAAACTATATTTTTTTGCACTTCTTGCACTGTGTAACAGTTTTTTGTTTAAAATAAAAGTGTCATATGCTTTGTCACACTCAATTTTTAAATTAACATAAATCAAAAGCTCATTTTTTATTAATGATATACTACTTCTGTTTCTTTCTTCTCGCCACTTCGAATTCATAACCAAAAATATCCTTTTTGTGAATGCCGAAGTGGCGGGAATAGAGAGCAGGAATGATATTACTTTAAATAAATTTGGTATGTCATTTTCAGTTTTTTTTTAAATATACTGCCATTTTTGGCCTGTAGTTTTGTCAGTAAAGTCATTACAGTCTTTTACTTTAGCAAAGATTTCATTCAATATCGTTATTTCAGAGTACAGGTCGTCCATTTTGATACATAATTTTTCTTGTAAATTTAGAACCTCTAATATTGTCTCACAGTCATTAAATGCAACCTCCTTTTTTAAATTTAATTTTTGGATTTTACATAACCAATTTGACATTGACAAGTTCGTTACGGAAGCGTTCGGATACATGGTATCGCCTATCGGGTACTTACTTTAAAGGCGCGTTCTTATTTTTTTTTTATGAAGGATTTGGTTGTTAGTTTTTTCGGTGTTGAAAATATAGTATTTTTACGTACTATATATTTTTTCAACAGTATATAGTACGCAGACCCGAAATATAGTACAATACTATATATTATAGTACGGTTGGCAACCCTAAGATAGAAGTACCAGGGTCACATAAAGCCAGGAAGCCGGGCGCGGAAACTATGACCGAATTTTGGACTTAAACAGTCAAGACGATACGCGACCAAATAACCGTTGGGCGTTGTATGACCCTTGTATTATTACCTCTTTTAAAATTCGAATTGATTATATTATTATTTGACTGACAATTGAAACATTGAAGGGAAGTTTCTACCATTTAAAACTAGGCATTAAATAAAATTTGTTTTCAAGTTTGAACTTTGCTTATAACGTTTAAATAATTCTGCTAAATATTAAGTTTAAACTGTCGTGATTGAATTCGCAATCAAACGATAACTCTATTATATAACTAAGTAAAATTCAGTCGATGTTGCGTGACCTTTAGCGTTTAGATTTCTCACACGCGACTCGGTCTATAGAAAGAGCAATATATCACGTTACAAGCTTTTCTAAATATGTAAGGCATTTATGTGTCACGTGTACTCGTGATAAGGAACGTGTCCGAGTTGAAAGTCAGGGCTGCTATGGATATTTTTGGACGTGATTCTGAGGATAATTAACAGGTTAATAACGGAATAGCTGTTATGTTAAAAATAATAGCATCTTAAATAAAGTATAATAATCGTCAAAAAAGTTTAGCGATTGACGAGAATAGCTGCGCATCGGTAGAATCGCGCTCGTGGGTGCGAGAAAGACAACGCGACTGGGACAACCAATCAACGCTCGCGCACCCGACGATCACGCGCCCCGCGCGCCGCACCGCTACCTCGATACCTTATTTTTGACTTCTGCGCAGGTTTCGTTCACCGCTAAAGGTTTTTGACGATTACTATACATACTTCTAAGTATTTTTAGTTTTACTTTCTTATCTGAACAAATTTGCTTACTATAAGAAGTTTATCTGTAAATGGTTAGCACATTCAAACAAACAAACAAACTCTTCAGCTTTATAATATTCAAACAGGTATAAAACAGTTGATTGAACATAACATTATAAAGTGACCTATTTTATTTTTATCATTGGAAACCAAAAACTTATTAGGATTCAATTTTAGAAGTAACTACACTTATTAGTCATAACCCTAGTTTTTCAATTATAGCATTATTCTGTATTATGTGGAATAATGCTTCACATGAATATTCTAACTACATGTTTCTTCAAAATCTCAGGTTGGCCATGAAACTACCCAAGGAGGAAACGGGCCCGCCTTTCAAGGCAAAACAATCTACGGTGAGAGAGCCCTGAATGTGTTCCAACACTAAAACCTTAGAATGGCTAAAAACAACCGTCCAAGACAGTCAAGTGTGCATGCCACAGATTCCGCAGACTCTACCGTAAAAGGTGCGGTTGATCCGGATGACGCTACCAATGGAGGTCCGATAATCCTCGGGCCTGTATTTTCATTTCTAATAATTTACTTGTGCTACCATTAACCAAATTCTGCTCCAGGGATCTTACACAATTTTACTATTCGACAAACGTAATACACACCATCATTCATATATCAACAGCTTTCAAAAGTACTAAGTAGTGCTATAAAATTATCATATATTTTTCTTTGATTTGACATTAATGGATATGTAGCACTATGCTCTGTAATTGAAAAAAATAGGATCTGCTGAAGTGTCATTAATAAATATAATATAACATTATAAATGACAAAATTGTCAACACACCAACTTCCATGAAATACCTATAAGAATGTTTATATTACAAATAACAAGCTAAGAAATTAATTTGGTTTATATATTTGTAAAATTATTGCTTATTGTTAATCTACATGTAATATCAAGTAAGTGAGCTGAGGGGTCACATAATCTAAAATTTCTGCCCGTACATATTCATTATGCTAAAAATCTTGCTAGCTTAGAATAAGAAACCTCCTTTTTTTAAAGTCCGCTAAAAAGAAGAAATGAGACATAGGAGTGTGGAATGTGCAAGACAAACGTTTAAACAAACAATTAGTCAACAACAAAATAGTTTAGTGTTAGTAAATTTCTCACAAACCCGTAAAACAAAATGAAATTTCAATCACTGTAATAAATATAAAAATACAAGCCAAATAAATAACTTAGTTTCTCTACTTAAACCTAACTTAATATACATGAACCATTCCGTAAATAAAAGTCCAAAATAGAACATAAGTAAATAGTCCTCCGAAGAAACCGTTTGTGAAGAGACTCTGGCGGGAGACATAGTATTTCTTCCAGCTCGGTCCTGCTTTAATCATGAACATCACCCATAGAACTATTACTGAGAATAAATAGAAGGCAAATCCATTCAATCCCGTCAAACCGAGAACCCCTGAAAATAGGAAAGCAATGTTTATTATATACTTATAATTTTTTTTTTAATTGCTTGCATAAATGTGTACTTATGTCTGTTACACCTACACATCATAACCAATTATCAAATTAAATAAAATAGGCGTACAAATAGACTATTTTGTGTGCAATAATGATCAAAACCTGTCCATTCATAGAAATTCATGACCAAAAGGTAGTTTTAAACTACATTAAAAATTCTGTAAAAGGCAACATAACAATTTTTATTTTGTATAGAACTTTAATCCTGGAAAACAAGCAATAACCACTAATAAAAAGCTTGCAAGGCAGAATGACAAAGCCACAACTTAGGTGTAAAAATTTACATTAAAAACTCTTTATAATAAAATGAAATTGCTGTTCTAAACCTCTGTTACTACCTAATTCCAAATTCACATGAGCAACTATACCATTATCTCTATAGTAAATAACAAATTAACAAAAATGTTTTTACAATAATTATTACCTGCTGTGGAACCAGAGAGAGCGGACATTGATGTTCGACAATATTCCACAACGATAGCATTATTCCTTAACGCTGCTTCGCTGTACGCAATTGGTTCAGGTTTATTATCTTTTGTCTTTAATGTGACAGACATTTTGCTGTATAAAATAGATGAAACTTTATAGGTTAATCTTAAAGATACGACTGCCAACACTAGTACTTATAAACGGTTCTAAATTAACGCTTTATTATGGGAAAATAAAATGCTTATTACTCCAACTTCCAAAACTTTTAACTTTAAAATTTAAATTACTACTCAAGTCTCAACTCTCAATGCCGAGCGCTAAATAGTAAATGTCGATTGTCAAATGTCAATGAATGTCAATGTCGTAATCAAAATTAATAAATATGCATGTAACTGTCAACTGTCAAGCTTCAAATAACAAATAATATGAACCGAGATAAAAATAAAAAATCATTTAAAATAAATACACCTATAACCGTATCAAAACTTTCAGAGCAAAAGCGTAGGACTAACAAGTTCCCAAATACAAAAAAATCCTGAAATAAGGTTTAACGATATTTTCAGATTCTTGCTTATTTCATTAATAAAACAGTCGTTTTATTACGCGGTGCATACTTCATTTGAAATGCTATGACGATTCACATATTATAATTTATTCATAAACCTAGTAAAATTGAATTAAAAAAAAACTTATACTATCTGTGACGGTATCACTGGCGTTTCATCTCTTACACACAATGACATATTAGACAGCACACATTCAAACATTCAATCAAGTGATTTTCGCGGTACTAAGCGTCCGTCGAGAATTGTGAACTTTATTTGCCAAAATTAGCATATAGCTGTTTTTATAATAATTATATTAAAAATTATATTTTGAGGTACTGAAAAGTTTCGATTTATTGTGTAGTCTAAATATATATTACTCCTAGTATTTCTTAAATTGAGCATAGTGAAATATAATGGCGCGTGGATGACGGCTGCAGAGGGTCCCATTTCGGAACAAAATAGGACTTTGGTCAATCATTTATTAGGCGCAAGTAATTCTGTATAATTTATAAACATCAGTTTTATGTGTAGATTTTGAAACTAACTTTTTTACAATTTTAAGTTAAAACGGGGCTGAGCAAAAATAAAAATTAAGTTTTCGATTCTGTCGTTGAGGAAGCAACTATGGCCTATTTTTTACTGCCATACGATTCGGTCAAATACAACGTTCTGCCGGAGAATATTCGAATAATATCATGTATAATTATTTAAATAACTGTTTCAAATCTGAAAGTCAATATTTGTCGAGAAACTGTGTATATTTTTGCGAATTGTTTGTACTATATAACTATCTGCTGTGAATAACTTCGTTTTGTTTCTTTTGTTGCAGAATATGCATATTGATACATTTTAACAACCGTTATTTAGTTGTTACGTGTTCTATTTGCAATTTCCATTCTTTAAAACCATGAACATGCACTATTTTATATTTTGAGATAATCATTAAAATCGACATTTTCGTTTTGATATTGTTACGTCAGTTTTATGAATGACGCTTTGATTGCAAATGAAAATGGACGAATCTGAAGATAATTTGAGTAATGAGGAAACAATTTATTCAAGTAGTCCGTCCTTAGAAAAGGCTAAACCTAAGAAGCGGTCACTTGTTGAAAGAGAGTTGGAAACTAATTTGACTACAAGAATAACTTCACCAATCACAAACACCGAAATAACTAGTACTAGCCGCTATGGCAGAGCAAGAAAATTAAAAACTGACTTAGATTCTAGTAGTTCAGAAAAAGTTGAAACAAAAATAATTTCGCCGAAATTCGAAAAATCGCCAACCCGACCTAACACAGCTTATAAAATGCATGCCTCTAATTCACCTTTAAAAGGTAATATTCAGTTAGATGGCCTTGATAATCAAATTGAAAATATTTACAATGAAAATATATCTTTAAGTCGTTTTAGTTCTGACAAAAAGAAAGGCAGTTCCTCTGCTAAAAAGCAGGCAAAAATTTATATAAGAAAGGACTTGATTCAGAATAGAGAGAAGGATGAAACCATTATGCTAATAAAAAATATGTTTTCACCAACACACTCGAGTCAAGCAAACTGTGAAAGCAATTCTGCTTCAAAGGTTAATTTCATATCTAAGAAGCCAGATCTATCTTCAGTTGTAAAAACCCTAGATTTTGACGGAAATAAAAAGAAGAAAAGAGAAGGCAATGATAAGAGAATGACTCAAAGTGATTTGTTTGACTTAGAAGCAAAATGTGAATATCAAGTTGGAGATTTAGCTTGGGCTCGGATGGGGACTTATCCATTTTGGCCTTGTATAGTTACAAGAGAACCATCAAGCAATATGTTTGTTAAAAAAAGATGTAAGTTACCTATCATATCAATTATAATTACTGTCGTGATTATTGAATTTGTTATTTTATGTATTAAGGCTTGTATGTAAATCTTATTCTATACACAAATTTTGTTTTTAGTGCATGGGAGGTTGGAGAGGGATATTATTCATGTAACATTTCTTGGTGATAATGGTCGAAGAAGTTGGATCATGGATTCCATGCTACGCAAATATCAGGGCTTGCTTGAGTTTGAAAACACAAGAGAACAGTTTTCTTCAGAGGTATATAGAAAGTGTTTTATTATTTCATATTTATCTTTTAATTACTCTTGTACTGTATAAAATGTCAAGGTTGTGATCAATATTGAGCATTGACATAGGAAAATTGCACAAATATATAATTCTAAATATAAAACATAATTTATTTTAATAATGTACATTTTTTTTTTTCTTCATTTATTTAATAATGTACATTTCATAATGATCCCTTGAGAGTTGTTTTATATAAGAAAATATTTGAAAAATAACAATCAAATTTTATGCTATTTCAGAAAAAGAGAAAAGATCCACGTCTGTATTCTGCATTCTTTATATCCGAGAAGAAACTACCAAATTGGTACAGTTCTGTAGAAGAAGCTGAAGTACTTTTGAAGGAACCAAAAAGACTAAGGATAGATACTTTGAGCCTTATGCTCAGTCAACCAAAACAGACATCAATACCTACCAAAAGTAATAGAATTACTAGAACCAATAGTGATGTGTCTCTAAGTGAGAGTTTATATGATAGCCTGTTTTCAGAAGACGACTGTAAGAACTCAGATTCAGAATCTACAAAGAGCAAGTCTAGAAACAAGTCCTTTGATGTGTCCGATGTTGTTACCGCATGCCTTGATAGTATGGCGGCTAAAACCGGAATTACTAAAATACAAAAACAATCTCACATGGACAGATGGTTACAAAAAGCAAAATCAAATACTCCTGAAAAGCCTTTAAGCAAACCCCAAGTTAAGTCTGAGAAGAAAAACACTGTAAATAAAAATAAAAACGTACCTACTGGTAGGAAACGATATAGCTTACGTAATTGTAATGAGGAAAATGATGTGAATCATACAGAAACTCAGGGTGAACCTGATTACAGCTTACATACTAATGGTCATATTGTTATTGATGAAATTGATTTAGTTGATAGTGGAAGTAATTTAAGCCACGATTCCTGCGAGCCGGGAAGTGGGATAGGAATTATATCTAAAGTAGAAACCCTGGTTGGTAAAGAAATGTGCAAAAATGTTCCTAATTTTACTCAATCAAATAATGAAGGGATTGAAATGGATGTAAACACTAATAAAGGTTTAGAAGAATCGGTTGATGTTAATGATTATACAAGTTTAAATCAAGATAAATTAAATTTTGATAATAGTGGGTATAATCATGAAAATATGGAATCTACGGAAGAGGTCTCTCAAGAGAATGATAATTGTGACGAAAATTACACAGTAGCAATAAAAGAGAATCTCGAAAATGATATTTCCACGAATGAATTTACTGATAGTGAAACAGACAAGAAAAATGATAATATTAGTGAATTGTCTAGTAAGAATATAGACGATCCTATTAAAGAATCTATAAATAATGACGAAATAAATTTTGACGAAAGCAAAATAGTCGATCATGAAGAGACAAAAGATGTTGATACTAATGAATTTAATCCAAATATAGATTTACCAGAATTAAGCTCTAAAGCTGATATAATTGAAGAGCCTATGGATGTAGATATGTCGGAAACCAGTGTAAAACAAAGTGATATTGAAAAAATACCAAACGAGAATAATTATAATACTTGTGATAATGTAAATAACGATTTGAGTGATGTAGAAGTACTAAAAGAAGAAAATGAACGTACTAGTAATGAAAATGTTTTAGAAATACAAGAATCAATATCTTTACCAAATCAAGATTCTAGTGAAGAAGATAATATCAACCATGTACATTCAGACGTGCAATCTAGTCCGCTTGAGAAAAAACAAGAAATTAGAAGTAATAATTCTAATGAAAATGAAAGTGAGCCCAATAACCATGATTTTGTATTTATAAATAAAGAAGTTAATGTAAATTTGGATATAAATCAGCCAAGTATACAGAATGAATCACTTCCAATAAATAATAATTCTCCAAATAGCAATCTTATTGAGCCAAAACTTAACGATGACGTAATTGAAAACAGTAATTCTTTCCAGAATGATGAAGAAATTAGCAGTAATAGTAATAATTTAATTAATAATGAAGTCACAAAATCAACAGAAGATCAAATGCACATATCAAATGTTGCAGATGAAGATTTAAACAAAAAACATGAAAATAAGGTACTCAATGGACATATTAGTCCATTAAATGAAAATGAAAAAATAGGTGTACAAAATAATACTAATACTGAGGAAACTACTCAAAATTCTGAAGCTTTATTGCTACCTATAATGAATGGCGTAGACAGCGCGGAATTTCTAAAATACGTTGAGCGAAAACAAGACGATTTAATAGACGAGCACCCAGAACTTTCGCCAGAAGAAATAACAAATTATTTATACAAAACTTGGCAATACGAAGAAAGTCTGAAAACCGACAGAAAAAAGACCGACGATATTCAACTGTCGAATTTAGTTAAGGGATTACAGAACACATCGCCGTCCGTCAGGAAAGGAAGAAAAAGAATACTGCAATTAAAATCTGGGAAAGACAAAACCAAGCAAACTCTTATTAACTTTGTACAGAAGCAAGAAAAATCTACTTTTATTAGTGAAGCATCTAATATTAAAAGCACAGAAAAAGAAACAGAGCACGGAATTAATAAAAACGAAAAATTATCTATTATAAGCAACGACGATAAAACTATGGATAAAGCTTCAAGACCAAATAATGTTGATGAAGTTGATAAAGTTCTACTGAGCGAGGACTATAAAATAACTAACAATAAATCAGACATGGGTGATAATCAGGAAGATGATCAGATTTCTAATGATACTGCATTTAATAAAATCACTATAAATGGAGATGCATCGAATATTACGAAAAATAGTGATGTAAATGATGACACTGAAGGTATTGAGCAGACTAGAACTAACAATAATATTAAGAGCCCAGAAGTAAGTAGAAAGAAAGAGGACATTTTACAAAGTAATAATATGGAAGATATAAGTGCGAAGGAAAAGTCAAACCAAGAACCTGAAAGTATTAGTGCTTCAGCAGAAGAAAATAATTTAGATAAAGAAATTGCAAGTATCAATTCTAGTATGGAGTATGATAATTATAAACCCGAAGATGATGTGGATTCGAGTGATAGTGACATTAGTGGGATTGCAAGTGGCGATATATCGCCTCTATCTTTCGATGGAAATTCCAAGAAGAATGTTGTTAACGAAGAATTAGATAAAGTATCATTAAATTCAGAAAATAGTGAAATATCCCTTAGTAAAAGAAAAGCAATAAAAGGGAGACCAGGTAGCAAATCTCAATACGATAACCCAGAGTTCTTAAAGTACTTAGAATTGAGACAAGACGCTTTAGTAGATGAACATCCAGAACTTAGTCAAGATGAAATAACTTTTTACCTCTATAATACTTGGTTATATGAAGAAGGTTTAAAAACTGATCGAAAGAAAACAGATGATTTAGATCAAGCTAATTTAGTTAAAGGGTTAAATCAAGAAGTGACGGTTCCAGCTAAGAGGATAAGGAAAAAGAAAGAAAAATTCACTTACGATAAGGCTGAAGAAGTAATACCTAAAGATAAATCTAAAAGACGAACTGAAAGGCAGTTTTATAAAGAAGATTTCTCAGATACCGAGGATGATGTAGAATATTTTGAAATTTTCAATATGAAGGGTAAAAAATCAACCTCGAATCAAAGTTCATCGAAAGAACCAAAAGTTGAAGATAAAAATACGGCTTCTGAAAGTAAAACTGAAGTTGTTGAAAATGATTACATTGATGAAGCTGACCAGTTCGACCAAGTTGAAGAGTATTTTAGGCAGTTAACGCAGCCGAAACGTAATTTATTTAAAGGCTTGATTAGAGAACGAGTGTGCGAAATTTGTGAGAAAGTGGGGAATCTCGTGAAATGTAAGGGTTGCAGTGGAATGTTTCACATTGACTGTGCCAGTAAAGTGGTAGAAGTAACCGATTCGCCTCAACCTACTAAAGGTAGAAAGAAGAAACAAAAGAAGCGTGGTAGAAAGCCGAAAGGATTCGATGACTCGAATGACGATCATAGCGATGATAGAAATGAGCACAATAATTCTGAAGATTATGAAGTGGAATCCCGTACGATAGCAAATGCTGACGAATTTGAAGAAAAACTATCAACTAAATTAAAGGAAATGATCGAAAACGCGAAATACGACTCTAACTCGAGCGACGAAGAACTAAATTGGAGCGACACGGAGGTAGGCAAATGTAAAGTCGTCGACGTGATTCCCAAACAGAAGAAAAGTGAAGCGAAAAACTTTCCCGATTTCAAATGTAAGAACTGTGAAAAGTACGCTATTCCAGTGTGTTTTGTGTGTAAAAGTATTAAGTCTCCCAAAAAGCAGATAGAGTATCGGCAGAAATGCCAAGTCGCTCATTGTAATCAGTTCTATCATTTGGAATGTTTGGAGCACTGGCCACAGACTCAGTTCAGTTCTGGGGAATGTTCTAGAAGCAAGAAGAATAGTGAGTTGTTTGAGGCGTTGACGTGTCCTAGACATGTGTGTCACACGTGTGTGTGTGATGACCCCAGAGGGTGCAAGACCAGGTTCAGTGGTGACAAACTGGCCAGATGTGTGCGGTGTCCGGCCACATACCATACATTCACCTAATGCTTGCCAGCTGGTAGCCAGATTTTGACCGGATCGAATATTATCTGTCCGCGGCATTATGAAAACAGGTAAGCATTATATTAAACTGTTTTAACGTGCCTAGTGCCGGAATACTGAAACGCAACTTAAATTTAAGTACAACTGAAACCAGTCCGATTTTTACTGTTATAAGTATACAATAATAGTACATACTTCTACCTATCGATTATAATATCCATATTTACATTTTTTTAAACAGCTTTTTCAATATCATCATATCTCCAGGTTCAAAGAGGTATACTTAATAAAGACTTGATTATGATTAAATACGTTTTTGCGTTAATTTTATCTATACTAATATTATAAAGAGGAAAACTTTGTTTGTTTGTTTGGTTGTAATGAATAGGCTCAAAAACTACTGGACCGATTTCAAAAATTCTTTCACTATTCGAAAGCTACATTATCCACGAATAACATAGACTAAATTTTATTTTGGAAATAAATAGAGTTCCGTAATATATTTGGGTTTTTCGGACACAAGGTGTAAAAAATCAACCCGAAAAGTTACTTATTTTGCGTACGCTGCCTAAACTATAAAAGATAGAACTCTGAAATGTTCTAATTAGTTGTAGATCTTATAAATACCTACAAAAAACTCCGCGACACACTATACCTATCTATGTCGAGTGAGGCACAACAACCATTTTTTAAATCAAAAATCTTGAATTTTTTTGGACTACTTTTAAACGCATTTATTTTACTCATTCTATTA
>DWAJ01003062.1:0-15658 GCA_018238005.1 Eurema mandarina
AGCCTTCCTCGATAAATTGTCTATTCAATAAAAAAAACAATTTTTCAATTCGAACCAGTAGTTCCTGAGATTAGCGCGTTCAAACAAACAAACAAACTCTTCAGCTTTATATATTAGTATAGCTTATACATACTGTTACCATTTTCGAACTGAGGTTGATAAATGTTAATAAGCCTATAATCTAAATTGGTACTAAACATTGGTACCTAATAGACTTGTATATACTAGTAGGAATAAATAATACGACTTTGTTTTTTTACCTACAATAAGGAAGTGAAACATTAAAATTGTGAAGGTGACATTCCTCGAAAATATATAACGGTCAATCATAATTAGGATTTAATCGAGAAAAACAGCGGGATCATGTAGTAGGTACAGTCGAGTTCAAGAATATTAAAATAGTAGGTACTAATATACTTTTGACGTTGACTGTACTTATTAAAATAGTACTATGCATATTTATTTTAGTTAAAATACAGGAAGTATTATAAAAATCACTTATGAATTTTACCTTCTTTTCGCGACACTTAAAGAGTTTTTTAACGTTAATTTTTTTTTAATTTTAAATACTATATGTACGTATACGTTATATAGGTTTAGATTTCATTTACAAGTCAACATTTATTTAATCATTACATAATATAAATGCTGCAGTCAAAACTCTTAACCAGTCAAAAGTAGTTTTGTCTGAACAGGTTTGACTGCAACATATATAAGGAAGTCACTTTCTCTGTTATAAGTCTTTTAAACTGCGGAACCGATTCTCATCCGGGTTTTTCATAGATAGAGTGAATTAAGAGGTAGTTCATACTAATAGTACATACGTATCTACATTTTGTAAATTTTACGGGGGAGCAAAAATAGTGGGAAAATTCACCAGAAAAAAATTTACCAGCTCATTAATACAGATAATATGTAGTTGGTGAAATAAAAATATATATTAATAAATTGTTACGTTGTTTTTGCATTTCATAAAGGACTACACTGTGAACTGTTTTGTAAAAAAAAAAAACGATTTATTTTTTGTAGATACGCTCATCTGGTTCTTATACCACGATATGCGAGTGAAGCCGTGGCGGGTCGCTAGTTATTACAGAATTAGAAGTGTCTTACACATCGCAGTAGAAGACACACCGAAATTACGATTGAAAATACAAATAGCTACTGTTGTTCTGGCACGAGATTATTACGTGTTACAAAATAGTCAAGGCGGAGAATTGTAAAAACATTATTAGCAAAATTGTCGCAGGCGTATATTGGTGTAATTGATTTGTATAAGATATCTTTGCTAGATAATATTATATAAATACTAACGGTACTCCGCGGTTTTACTCGCGTAAAATATGTTTACGTTTTCATTTTTAGAGACTGAAAATTAGCATAGCAGAAATGCTATAGTTTGCTTTTTAGGTATCGTACCCGAAGGTTTAAAAATGGAGACCTATTACTAATCTCAGTAGAATATCCATTCTTTTTCGAATTAATTGTACCTAACTTATAGTTTTTTAACTGTTCATCATCATCGTAAAAGACGATTATAGAAAAACATGGAAATAAGATGATACCGGCATAATTAACTTTCATTTTCGTCTTGACAAAAAAAATATTTTAAAATATTTTCTAATTAATCTATACAATTCTGACTGTCTGTTTGTTCCGGTGAATCAGTAAGATGTCTAGACCAATTTTGACGGGACTTTTATTAGCAGGTAGCTGATGCATTAAAGCTACTTTTGATAAAATAAAAATGATAATATTTTCAAAAAAATAAAGTACCTAAGCTTGCAATGTTAAAGTAAAACAATTGTTATTCTGTTTATAATTTTAACATTAATGAATATAACATAACGGGCAAAATCGCGGGACACGGCTAGTGTTAAAAAAAGCATACGACAGCAAGGGTAGCTTATAATAACATCACACTTCATATCAAAGGTTTGAGTGAAATAGATGGACCATTAAATCAGATAATTAAAGAGGCGACATGTTCACACCTTGTCTGTTTCGTGACTCATAGACAGTTACGGACTGACAGACATATTCTTGAACGTTTATTATCCATACTCAATATTATAAATGCGAAAGTAACTCTGTCTGTCTTTCCATCACGCTAAAACTACTGAAACTATAAGCACGAAATTTGGTACACAGATGGTCTAGACCCTGGGAAAGGACATAGCCTACTTTTGTTTTTAAATCAACCCCCAAAAGGTTGCGCGAGGGGTTGAAGCTTTTTATAATTTTACGCTTTCACGGTTAACTGCTGAACTGATTGTAATGAAATTTGGTACACTGATAGTCTAGAGCCTGAGATAAAACATAGGCTACTTTTTAACTGGAAAAAGAGTTATAAGGGGTAAAGCGGTTTATATGAAAATCCACGTGGACAGAGTCGCGGGCAACAGCTATTAATGCTATACATATCAAATATTTATAACAAAGTTAAAAATAACAATAATAGTTATTTTAATATAGCTATAAATAACAACACGCGCTAGCGTTATCTAAATAACGTTAATCTACGTGAAAAATCTTCACGCAAACTGTCCCCTCCTAACCTTTGTCAAATGTTATATAAAGAAGAAAGTCGGAGTCTTTTCCAAAAAAGAAAGAAGATTAATTAAGCTTTTGTTGGGAATAAAATAAATACCGTTCTGTCTTTCTTTCTTTACTTATTTACTAGGTTGCCTGGTAGAAATCACTTTGTAAGTGATAAGGCCGCCTTTTTCGCCTAATTTTGTACTTTTTATTAGTTTGTACTGTGTTTTTTTTCTTATTATGATGTAATAAAGTGTAAAATAAATAAATAAATAATAAATAAAAGTCAGAACTTATCAGGGAATTTAAATCTGTGTTTTATTTATATATAAATATAAATTTAATTTGTATGTGTAAGTATTTGTATTTTAAGAAACTAGCGATACACCCTGGTTTCTCTCGCATATAATAAGCATGTATAATACATAATATTATAAACCTTCCCCTTGAATCACTCTATCTATTAACAAAAACCGCATGAGAATCGGTAGCGTAGTTTCAAATATTTAATAGGGACAGAAACAAGAAAAGGGACACTGTTTTATCAACGATATTATATTAAATAAATATGTTATAAGCGCAAATTTTTGAAGACGCAAAAACTAACGCAACTGACAAAACTATCTGTTTTTTCTTGTTGTTTTATCATTTATCTCTTTCTTATCGTTTTGATTTGTATGGGTATAACATATCTATTATAAAATATCATTGCCGTTTTACATAATGTAATGATTAAAATTTTACAATTATATTTCGCTAACAATAGCTATTACCTATTAGAAGCTGGGGCGAGTCGCTAGCTATTAAATAAACTATCATTTACTCGAGAATAGGACCGCTATCTCTTCATCTATTTTAATAGATGAGCCATTTATATACAACATAAAAGAGTGTCTTTGAAGGAACTAGGTACTTGGTAAAAATAGTTCAGTGGGAATAGTTAGTTTCTGAACCTTATAGCTGATTAAACCTGATGCTATAATTACTAAGATAAAATATATTTTTATTTTTATAACACGAAAGAAATCTTTTCAAAAGCCCGTATATTAACATTAAATGATTAAAATAAAATATTTTTACTATAAAAATGTATGTTTGTCAGTTGCTAACGTTGTACTCTAAATTGAAATAATTGTGAAATTTCTTTAATAATAATTAGGTATAATATTTAAACCAATGGAATGTAAAATTATCAGAGTAACACCGGGTGGTTTTGGCTCCCTCTTTTTACCTCCCTACGAGGTGAAAGGAATAGTCAGTGGTGGTAAATTTCAAATTAGTATGTTCATTTGAATCTCTATTCATAAGTTTTTAACACAATAATTTATCGGATAAGATAAAATATAATTATTTGGAGTATCTTTCTAAAAATAGATAATCGTTTGTTTTTAACTGTCTTAAGGGGATAACATTAAAAAGTTATTACTTTGGAAAACGCCCTCAAGGCAGGTTTTACGACACGTAATAATAACATCTTAAACTGCTTTCAGGATGAGATCTTTACATAGCTAATAGTACACCCATAAAATCATAAGATTTATGACTCACTAACTATGGCCTGTGGTTTTGTTCGAACAAAAATTGGTCAAGTATTGATATTCCGATCATTATTTTTGAATTTATAATGAAGCTATGATTTTTTTGAGTTATTTTTTTAACCGAATTCAAAAAAGGAGGTTCTCAATTCGTCTGTATGTGTAATTCTTTTATGTATGTTTACGGATAATTTCGTCAATTATAGACAGATTTCAAAATTTTTTTAAGAGTAGACCATTGAAATTTGTGAGTTTCGAAAACGATATTTAAGGGGAATAACTTCCGACGGATGCCAGATTGGCACTAAAGCTATCCATATAGGTACTAAGATTATTAAAATGTTTATTTTTGGATCGTAATATAATTAACAAAGAAAATAACTATTCAACAATTTAGGTGTTCTTCAAGAAGAGAGCGTACTTTTTTACACGCTTTTCATTAGCTTCATTTGTGTGTTTGTATGTTTGTTTGTAACCAACTTCTTTAAACGGCCAGATTTCGTTCAAACTTTGTAGATTTATTATAAAGACCAGTTAATTCAAAACCTTGTTTATGGGCGACGAAGACTACTTACTATCAGGTGCTCGTTTGACCGAGCGAGCGAGAGTCGATAAAAAATTTAAAACCCTTTGACTTTAAGACACTAACCATCTAGTCCTTTCAAGAGGTTCACGAAGATATATCGAAGAAGACTTACCAAATTGATGGTAACGATGAGCTCATACTGCTGGTGTTTATGCCCTTTCTTCTTCTTGCCCTGAGGAGTCTTGACTGCTGCCGCTGCTGCAGCGGCCTGCTTCGGAGGTGCTGTCTTGACCGACCCTTTCTGTGCTGACGGTTTCACCGGCGTTTTCGGTCCACCTTTTGTCGCTGCACCTGATAATAATTAAATAATAGGTAAGACACAAGACACAATATATTGTTATAAACTTTTTATATCAGTCTGCTGAGTTTTATAATAACCTGTATAGCACTCAACACTTTGAGTATATACATATATTTGAAAATAATTATTCAGAAACTATTTTTTTTTCTTTATCGTTCGCATCAAACATATTATCTCAAATTTTCCAACTAACAAGAGCGAATTATGCGGCAAAATGCTTAAAGTAGAATGTTTCAACTACATCTTTCTTTATTCATATATGGAGCACTCTCAATAGTATTAGTGTGCTTTCGCTGGCGTGCAATTAATTACATGTGCAGTGACAGAAAATTAAAAAATGGTTATATTTAATTTGACATTGATAGAAATGTCGCATTATGCTCTAATTGGAAAACGCTGTACTTTAATCCACTTTCTTAGAAGTTCGCTTTCAAACATACCTTTTTGACACGGTGTCGTTGTTTTTTGACCCGTTACATTCTTTTGGTTTACGTGTCCGCCGCCATCTGCTGGTTTATTTCTAGCCTGTAAATAATATGTCTTATTAATATAAAATATACCTATTAATATATAACCGGGTGGTTTCACCAAGTAACATAAGCTTAATCGTAGTACTAAATAGTCTATAGCATACTAAGCATATATATGATATTATACAAAATGATTTTCAAAATCAAATAAACTCTTCAGCTTCATACATTAGTATAATATTTTATTTCTGCTTATATGTTCTTTAGCATAATGTAAAACATCATATAGCTATTATTTTATATTGTGTAAATACACAAATAAATGAAAAATCTGACTCTTACTTTAAAACATTTTACTTTTTATAAACCTTTCTCTGTAAATATTTAATAATACGTATGTTTATTATTTGACAAAAACTGCTCATTTATTATTATTAATGACCACTTCCTTACAATTTAGGATCGCTTACTACAACAAATTTGACAGAAATACATTTTAAAAGTATTATTAAGCTTAGTGGAAAGCCAGTAACTAACTAAACATATGAATAGTTCGACAATAAAATGAAATCGCGACGCGTTTAAAAATGCTAACAATAGAATTGCGGTTTCTCATATCCTATCTTCTATCTGTTGTTTGATTACTTTGGCTCAATCCTACATTGGTTTAACGACAACTGGTTAAAAAGTTGTAAAGCCTCACACCTCTGAAAGCAGCTATAACACACCGCACGCCTGACTTTGCTACGACGTACGTTTTATTTAGTTTTTATTTTATTACGCATTCATTGTTCTCGTATTGCCAGTTTACGAGAGCGCTTTACTGCCAGAGCTTAGTGTAATATTCGTGTTTTATATTTCGAAGAAGATGTTTGTTCCGAACGATATATTGTTTGCGTGTAGGTTTATCGAAATTTATCTATTGTTTAAAAACTTTTTAAATTTATTATCTGTTTCAGAGGAATGACATCTGTCAAGTGTTAATTAAATTCTCTTTAACGCTAATTTCATTTCTATATTTTTGCATAATCATTTTGTAACCGTCCTTTTTTAGAATTAAACCAAACATATTTATATCTATAACAATAATATAAGATATGTAACTATAGTTACTATACTACAGCTTCGGATAGTTATCAATGTGAGCTTCTATCAATATAAGTATTTTCAAAATTACATCCATAGATATAATTGACGACCGCTTAGCGCAGTAGTAGCACAACTTCTTTCTGCGCGAAGGGTCGTGGGTTCGATCCCCACACTGTAAAAATATATTTGTAATTTACATTTTTATTTTTCTGGGGTCTGGGTGTTGCTATGTATTGTACGTATGTTTTTACAAGAGAAATGTATGTATAATTATGTAATTTATTCCGTCATCTAGTTGCCATAACACAAGCTTCTGCTTAGCTTGGAACTAGATGGCGCTGTGTATAAATATCCTGAAAATATTTATTATTATTATTATTATTATTCTTAACATCTTTTAAAATATAACTAACATAGCAACTCGTACATATAAACGCCCAAGAAACTTGAAACCGCCTCTCCTCACTTATGTCAAATCTCAGACTGTAATATCTAATCTCATAACAGCGTCTAAGTGATGTTCCAACTTGTAAGTCGTTTAATTCATGCCGACGTCACGTTCCGAGCTTAATTAAGCTTAAGCGACACAGAGATTGTCGACTGTTTTATACTAAGTTATGTGATTGTTGTACCTAATAAACCCGTGTCGTACAATCGTGTCTAAATGATTGAGAATATTGGGAATAGATAATTATGTTTATCTATTTGTAATAGACACTAAAGTCTAAACAAACAATGTCATGACAATCCAAAGACAATTAAAAGTATAACATTAAAATTTATACATTAATTTGTACGTGCCTAATTAAATTTTTATACAAAAGCTTAAGAGCGCAAGATATTTCGTTGAATTTTGTTCGAATTTAGGTGTATTGAAGAGGTTTCTAAAACCAAAAGACGCCCGTTTCTTCACCACGAGATTCCTATCCTAATTGGCTTATCCTGTTTTCCATTATATATTATTATTCATACCCATTTGTTAAATTTTAGTCTTACAATGTATCTATTGCAATTAAATTTCCTACTAGCTGTGCCGAGCTTTTTTACCCGCGTTGCTCACATTCCCGGGGTTAAAACGGGATATAAAGTATCATATGTATTAATACAGGGTATCATCTATCTACATACTAAAGTTCAACTAAATCGGTCCAGCCGTTTTTGCGTGAAAGAACAACAAGACATCCATACATACATTCTCACAAACTTTTACATTTTCAATTTTAAGATAGTTCCAAAATCTATAAATTCTATTCCATATCTAAAGTTCCCAAGTCAATATATTAACTTAAAATAAAATGTCGTAAGTTTATTGATCCTGAGAAACGTCCAACCTGCTGACCTATGTGAGTTTTAGCGGGAAACGTGAACTGCCTTCTGAAGCAGGTATTCGCTTGGAATTCTATATAAAATTCTATATAGGTTAACTAAATAAGGCCAATAATATTATATATTATGTAATATATATGTTATACCCATGCAAATCAACCGAAAAAGTGTTCCGCACAGCGACAGCACACATACATACAAGTCAAAACGATAGAAAAGAGATAAATGATAAAACCAACAAGAAAAAAAAGAGATAGTTTAGTTTTGTCAGTGTCACGTAAATGCACCGGCAACCAATCACCTAAAGGTAAGACGTCGTAATAAGGATGTCTATGTGTCTTCAAAATTTTGCGCTTATAACATATCTATTTAATTTAATATCATTGATATAAATGACAAATAAGGCCAGGGGTTTTTATAGAAATTAAGCAGCTTATACCCCTAATTGTATATCTTTACTTCTATACTACTAATATATAAAGCTGAAGAGTTTGTTTGTTTGTTTGTTTGAACGCGCTAATCTCAGGATCTACTAATTCGAATTGAAAAATTATTTTTTTATTGAATTGACCATTTATCGAGGAAGGCTTTAGGCTACATAACGTCACGCTGCGACTAATATGAGCGAAGATATAATGGAAAATATGGAAAAAACGGGGAAACTTATTCATCTTTGAGGGCTTCCTTTGCGTGTGCTGCGAAAACGGTTCAAGATACAAAAATAATACGTATCAAAGAATTATTCCTCTTTAAATGATCTAAAAAAAAGTCTGCGACAGTATATGTCTATCTTCTAAGATTGATTCACTATAACATAATTATAGAAATAGATCCGACGGGGACGAAGTCGCGAGCAACAGCTAGTTCATTATAAATCCTTTCCAACTTCCGTAATTATAGTGCCAACAATACCATCTTAATTCCAACATATCTTTACAATAATAACTTTACTTACATAAATAAAGTAGATCAATCTTCACACCTTTATAATATTCACACCTTTAAAATTCCGTTCCGTTTAAGCGTATAGTACGCGTCATTAATGTTTAGCGATTGACGAGAATAGCTGCGCATCGGTAGAATCGCGCTCGTAATTAACGTATTGGTGCGAGAAAGACAACACGACTGGGACAACCAATCAACGCTCGCGCACTCGACGATCACGCGCCCCGCGCGCCGCGCCGCTACTTCGATACCTTATTTTTGACTTCTGCGCAGGTTTCGTTCAGCGCTAAAGATTCGTGACGCGAACTATACTTGGTTTTTGTTGGTACTTTCTTTAAAAAGTGTTAAATATTCTTGACTTAAAATAAGAAATTACCACAACACAAAAAAATAACGTTTCTAGTCTTAATTAAGATTTATCGGAATACAATAATAAAAATAGTAAAAATAAAAATGGCTTTCATTTTTTATTGCTAATTTTCTCATAAGATGTCATTTATGATGAATATTAATTTTTTATATGATAAATGTACAGTTAATCGTAATTTAAAGAGACAAATTTTTACTCCTAAAACCGATTGGTAGAATTTTTATTTTACCACTTAGGTACCTATGATCTATCTTATATATTTTTAGGATTCTTTGTACACAACTATGAACTGCTGTCAGTTGTCATTTATCAAAGTCAAACGTCAAGACCTAGTGTCAACTGTCAACTGTCAAGCATCAGAAATTTGTTTAGAGGATTTAAAAAATAAGATAAATATTTGTTTTTATTTAAAAGAAGTGAATTAATGCATGAGTTTATCCAAAAAAAATATGTGCATAATTAACTCACTATTATTTCATTTATTCATACAAAAAATACATAAGGAGTTAACAGTATTATAATATTCTTACGTTCATACAAAACTCTATATAAACGAATTGCATCTCAGACCTCAGTTAATCTCAGTTCGTAGAACGTCGAGTAACAATGCACAACATAATAGATTCCGACAGTGAAGATGAATTGCCTCCAGGGTGGGAAGAAAAGTCGACTGAAGATGGAAATGTTTACTTCGTAAAGTAAGCTTATTGTTTGTTAATAAATAATACGGATTTTAAAATGTAATGTTATTACTTATTCTTTATTACATTTAAGCTCATGCAATTCAAAGATTCAGTGGACACACCCTAGAACTGGACGAAAAAAGGTTATTCCTAAGGACTTGCCATTTGGATGGTCTAAAACAGTGGATGAAAATGGAAAAACTCTATATGTTCAACAAGAAACTGGTAATAAGACTTATGTCGACCCCAGGCTAGCATTTGCACGTGAAGAAAAGAAACATGTACATGATTTTCGTCAAAGATTTGATAGTTCATCAACAGCTTTTCAGGTTTAAACTATTACTATGGAATTTAAAAAAAAATATAAAATTTTATTGCACATTTAAACTTTAAATTATGAATTACAGGTTTTACATGGAGTAGATTTGTCGGGGAAATATGCATTGATAACAGGATGTAATGCTGGCATTGGTTATGAAACGGCAAAGTCGCTGGCAAGACATGGTTGTAATATTTTATTTGCTAATAGAAACATGGAGGCCACACAACATGCTATTAAACAAATAGTTGCAGAAACAAAGGCTTCAGAAGACAATTTAAAAGCAATAGAATTGGACCTGTCATCCTTACAAAGTGTGAAGAAATGTGCTTCATCAGTTAAAGCTTTATTTTCTGAGTATGTATGATTAACTAATATCTTTACTAATTCAATAGACAGGTTAAGTTTGCAATGTTTTAAGATTTCATCTGCGGAGTTATTGTAATTATATTGAATTTTCAATTGTATTTATAAAAAGACACATTATTTGTGAGGTATGTCTCAAAAGCTATTTAATGATGTGAAAAATATTATCGTTTAGCACAACTTCAAACATTCATAAAGAATTAAAACCGAACTTGTTAAAGAAAATTGTTTATACTTGCTTTAACATACATATTATTATTTTTAAAGTAATGTAGATATTTTTAGATGTTATAATATCAAAAACAATGACATAGCATTTAATAATAATTATCATAATTGAACGTCATTTAAAACTTGCTGCAGCTTTTGTTAATTGTCATATTGACATGGCAAAATTAGCATGTAATTACAACATTAAAACACTCATAATAATAGATTATTTTAGCACTTCTCGCATTGTGTTGATTGAAGGACATTTAAAATCAATTATATTTTACATAACAAAGATGTATCTAAAAAAATATAACTTGTTACAGCCATTTGGATATGTTGATATTTAATGCTGGCATATTTGGGTATGCATATGAAGAAACTGAAGATAAAGTTGATAGAACAATGCAAGTCAATCACTTGAGTCACTTGTACCTGGCAATATTACTGGAACCCTTATTAAAGAAAGGTTCAAGGGTTATATTTGTATCTTCAGAATCACACAGGTAGTTGAAAGCTTTTTAACTTGTTGTTTCAAATTGGAATAAGTTATTGTAAATGAGATTGAGGTGTAAGTAATTTAACTAAAATGCAAATAAATGTAATTGGTTTATTGTGGCAGTTTTTTTTAATTAATAGTAAATTGATTTGAGATCTACCTCAAATTTATTTACAAAAGAATTGTATACAAAAAAAATGTTTTTATCATTGTTTTAATAGTGAAAAAAATTCTTATTTATATTCCAGAATGGCAAATCTGAAGAATGTATTTGTAAACCAAGATCTTTCATGTCCCGAAGATTGGTTTAGCTCAATGTTGGCTTATAATAACTCTAAATTATACAATGTGGTGACTGCAAAAGTAAGTACCCATTGAATTTATATAATATAAAAGATTTTCCTGTTACATGTAAAAAATTAGTTATGGCCTTTACAATCCAGTTATATTATATAAGGTAATTATATAACAAGATACTAATAACTTAATTCCTAAAATTTAGATGCATTCAGAGCATAGATATATTATGTTAAAAATTGAGATTCAATTTTGTCGTGTACCAAAAATGGTTGCCATTTTTACAATTAAGTATTTTACACCATATGTACATATTTCAAGGCTTAGTTACAGTTTTATCTTCTAGCTGTGAGCTATAAAAATTAAAATTAAATTTATTATTTCAGGTGTTAAGCGAAGAGTGGAAAGATAAAGGAATATGTGTTAACTCTCTACATCCCGGAAACATGGTATCAACTAACATTTCTCAAAGCTGGTGGATTTATAGACTACTATTCTTTTTGGTTCGACCATTTACGAAATCATTGGTAAATGTTTTTTCTTTCTCATATTTCAAAATTTAAAAATAAAACAATACAAATAGTATTCTATTCTTTGAATATTGATTGATTTTACCAACTGAATTAATTGTTGGCAATTTATTTTTTACAATGCGGGATAGAGAAAACACTTTTGAATTCCTGAGTAGAAAAAAATTTGGTTTAGTTACAATTATTTATATTATAATAAGACAATTCAACATGACTGATCAGTAACCTTATTTTTTTATTATTTTAAAGTCTAAACAAATGTATTTCTTATGGAAGTATTTATTTATTTAGCAACAAGCTGCTGCAACAACAGTGTATGTAGCAACAGCGGCCGAACTACAAGGAGTTACTGGTTTATACTTCAACAACTGTTTCTATTGTCAAGAGTCAACATTGGCGCGCGATAAAGAAATTGCCAACGAAGTTTTTACGATATCATTGAAAATAATTAAAGATCGTATGGGCTCTGAGGACATACAGAAATATTTGGACAAATACTGTACAAATAAGAATGAATGAGACAAAGAAAATGTTATTTGTTATTTCATTTCTTGTTCATTTTATGTTTTCCTGTTGTCAATTTTATTTCCAAATAAAATTTTAATATTGAATACTAAAAATTCGCATTTAAGTATTTTGTATAAACAATATAGGTATGCGGCATAATATATTAAATACAACAAATATAATTATTTTAAAAAAATCTATATATGTGCGTGTCATTTGTTTTTATTATACCTAATTATTGAATAACGTTTAGTTTACACAACACACAAAATATCAATAAAACCGTTTAAAAATGTTGCCTAGGTAAATCAAAGAGAATGTAATCACTACGTTTTAAGGTAAATAGGTTGTTTTTTTTTGACGGGGGGAAATCCTCTTACGGATACCTCGTCCTCCTAGGGGTGAAGGAGGCGGTTATGTCGGGCTCGCCACTCGCCAGAAGGGCCCTACCGACTAAAACCACCGGTGTTTCGTGGCGCACCCTTTTGGGGGGCGGACTTGCTGAGGACGCACGTAGCAATCTTCCGCAAGCCCGCCAAAATAAGTGACGCACTAACTTAAATTACTATCTCAAATCTCAATAGTTGTTTATTCACAAACATTGCATACATAAAATGAATAATACCAACTCGTCTGTTTCAGTTTCTTGGATCCGATAATATATTTGGATAACTAAGATATATATAGATGCAGATATAAGTCTAACATGCAGTTAGTATATATTAATGTAATTTAGTGAATTGTACCCACTCATAATAATTGTCGTTTTGATTTGTATGTATGTGTGCTGCCGCTGCTGTGCAGTATTATCAAATGATTGAAATATCAAATATATTAATAAACTGACGTATAATTCGTACTTACATGTGAAATGCAATCCTTTGTGTTTTATTTATTTTTTTATATCCAAATATACAAAATGGTATTTTTTTGTTTCTTCAAGAAACGTATAACTCGTGGCGATGTCGAAACCAGACTAAAGGTAAGATATCCTAATTAGGATGATTTTGCGCTCATAACATATTTAATATTAAATACCTTTAAAGTTGTAAGTTAATTTATGCAATAGTCATTTTTTCCCACAACCGAAACACGTATAAAATACATTCAGAATATATTTTGCCTATTAAATCCTATAAACTCATAACATGTTAAAATTAGCTTAACACGATATAAATATACAACTCTATAATTCTAATCTCTATAGTTATCATGAAATCAAATTTAATATTTCTATCCATCATTGAATTTAAAAACACTAACGTGCATAAGACTTTTTGCTGATTATTTAAAAAATACTTTTTTATAAATGGTAACATTCAGAATGTGTGTCAAGGTGAAAATTATGAATTTATAATCTGTGTCATTCTTTGACAGGTCAACTCGAAATTGTTAAAAAACAGTTTTTCGTAAGTGAAAAAATAATACAAATATTAAAATATCAGTTTTCAATCCTTTTGATATTATTATTAGTAACATTTAGTTTCAAAAAAGACTAAATAAATTTACTCATTACAATACAATAATGTTACTTCGGACGCTCCCAGTTCCTACTGGTTTAGTGTTAACTAAGTGAAAATATCGTTTGGCTGT
Source organism: Eurema mandarina (assembly GCA_018238005.1). Classification (NCBI taxonomy): domain Eukaryota; kingdom Metazoa; phylum Arthropoda; class Insecta; order Lepidoptera; family Pieridae; genus Eurema; species Eurema mandarina. Next base: position 14,165 of record DWAJ01003062.1, read on the forward strand.
GTAGTTATCAAAATGCATTTACGTAAAATTTTGTGTGTTGTTAATTAATTCCTAATCAATTAACAACAATGAGTGACAAGATCAATAGGGAATATTTTGCTCCGGGCGCTGCAGCCTTCAACTACAATGTGGTAAGTTAATTATAATGATAATTTCTACATACACTTCGACCATCAAACTAAATATCATCGTTTTACTCCAAGGTATAATAAACGTTTTTACATAAAATTAGATTTTTATTTGTAACCATGTTTTGTATGCTATGGAATAATATAATAAACCCGGAACTTTATAACATCATTGTATGCTATTGTTGCATAAATTCAAGTCTACTTTTGCTTCTGGGGTCTAACCTCTTGGGTATTATATGCTGAATGTATTATTTCAAACCTGACTACAATACTAGTTTTGTATAATAGAAAGTTAAATATATATATATTATTTCTAAGATTAGTTGTATTGCTTTGTTAATAATACTTAAAACTATGAACTTACTTCAAGAAGAGAGTGTACATCTTTTTAAAAGGTCGGCAACCCAATCCATGGTTGTCAAGTTCTGCAAGTGTTCATGGGCGGCTATGGCCACTTGGCCAGTTGGCTCGCCTGCTTGTTTGCCCCCTATGTTATAAAAAAAACTTAAGAACAATATAAGATATTGTAGGAAAATTTACAACACACGAAAACAGTCAATTGAAAAATTTACATTTAAAAATTATCTCTATAAGATTAAGATAAAAATGTATCTTTTTTACATATAAACCTATAAATTACATTAGTTGACATAAAGAATGTATATTAAAATATATATTGTATTTGTTGAAATCTTTCACAGCAACATGATTGGACGGAGAACGAATTAAAATGACCCTATATTGTGAAACCAGCGTAAGTTTACATTTTGTTCTATATTCAGCATAACAATAAATATACACTATGAAAAAAAGTTACTTCCAAAAATGTATGATGGTACATTCAGACAATGTTTTTAAAGATGTATACAACCATATAACATTTGTTTTCAATTTTGAAAATCATTATTATTCTGTAATATTAAAAATACAGCTTTGTATTTTATTAAAGTGCAGAATATAATTTTATAAGAGCAGAACTCATAGAAAGTTAGACCAAATTCTCTTAGTGAACTAATACTAGATTTTATTTATAAATATTTGAAATAGATGTTGCAGTAAACAAATAACACAATGGAAAATAACTTGGCAATAACTAAATACAAACAGTCATTGTTTGAAATACAATAACTTGATCTAATGCAAGAATAATGTTTGTTTTTTACAAAACATTTTTTACACCAACAAATTTTTAGTGTTTTCAAATAATTGTATAAAACAATATTTTTATTTTATTTATTTTATACTATGGAGAGGGGAGACGAGCTGGACGCACTCCTGATGGTAAGAGTAACGCCAGCCCATAGCCAATGCAGTGCTACCCGGAACTTTGCTATAAAGCCCAACTCCGGGCAGGGGTGCACTA
>DWAJ01003063.1:0-15651 GCA_018238005.1 Eurema mandarina
CGCTTAAGTAGAGACTGAATAAATTAATAACCGACTTGGTATTACATGGATCTCATAACTTTTTACCGTAGAACAATTGAGTTGGGAGACTTGGTTTTTTTGACAAGTATTGTTTTTGATGGGATTACATATTATCTTAGATATTATACTGGAGTAAAAACTTCATCTTAATAATGTTTATATACGTAAGAAAGTATCTTATTTCTTACTTTACCCAAACGTAGTCAAACCTTACCAAACACCGAAGACAGTCCTCAACCCTTATCCACTTTCAGGATATCCAATATTTTTATAAAGGTGAATATTTTTTGTATGTTTTCTTTACCAACAAGCAACAAAGCCATGTTTTATCATTACCTCATAGTAACGGCGTATAACTAACTGTATGACGGATATTTAAACTCAACTTTATGTAATTACTTCTTTGAAACAGACATCCCATCAAATTCTCATGAGCTTGAGAAATACACATTTAGAAAATACGGTACAATTATCAAAACTTAGTGTATTTCGTAATATTTAATTTTTACGTAGCCACTAGCCACTTTTTTATAATTTTAATAACAAAACAGACGATAAACAAAAATGTTCGTTCTTAAAGGATTATTATTAATAAAACTTAATTAATAAAACAGTAATATAATTGAGTCTTTTGTCTGGAAGACAATTGGAGATATAGCAAATTACCAATTAAGTATATTAGATATACAAGATTAGTTAAGAAAAAAGCCACTATGATATTATAGAATATTAAAAGACTCATCTATATATTGGTTCATTGGTTGAATTGTTTTTCCCCTTTATTTTGGAAACTACTTTCGATATGATTTATACAAGCGGACATAAATTGTCCCCTTGTAAACTTTTTTAAGATTGAGATGCTTTGTAATTTTCGGAACAATGTAAATTTTACAACTTTAAACTTTTGCTATAGTACTCTCCTAACTTCATACATGGCTCGTTCATGAATGAATCTTGTTAACATTTATTATAATAAATTCATGGCCTATAAAGTGATATTCCCAGATAGTCAAACAGCACCGCGTAACGGAAAGCTAACTGTTCGACGCTCCGACCGGGGCTTTTCGTTCCACTTGTTTCGATAATGACCTACAACTAGAGTAAATAAACTTAAGGTTTCGTTAAGTACAATGGTATTTGTATGAGATAGGTATACGGTACCTATTGTAGGTATCATTAGTCAAAACTAAGTTCATTATGTTTATTTTAAGCAAGGTGCGTCATTGACAGAAAATCCGACATATTAATAAGAGGATAAATTAAAATCTAGGCAGACCTGCTGTGCCCTAAAACCGCGTATCTTCTTTTATAAGTTTTAATATTATTTTAAGTAATTTTTTGAACCTTTATTATTGTAATTTTTTGTCAGCTACAACGTACCTAAGAATTTAATTAAAACGTGTCTGTTATCTTTTAATAGAATACCATAGACCTCAAAAGGAAGTATTCTTTGTCCATATACGTAAAACTTCGCTGTTTTTGCAAACTCGGTTAATGGGAAGGGAAATTAGAAAAGCAATGACATGGAATTGTTCTACACTTGGAAACTGTAAGATCGGCGATCAATAATTCTCCACGGTTGTCATAAGAAGTAAACCATTCTAACCGACGCAGCAAAAAGGTGAAACGCGTCTTCAATACACCAAGAAATCTTCACACAATATGTGAGAATTTGCAAACGGTTTAAATATTCAAGCCATAGTAATCTGTATTACGTAAAGTTAAATATTATAATTGTATGCTGTAATAAACTTCTTTGGTCTCAGTACACAAATGAAGAGTGTGAGAAAATTTGGCATTACGCTACGAGTAATGAAGTGATAAGACATGAAGTTTGATCAAAATTACGTTTTCGTCGTCTTATTTAACAGATTTCAATTAGTAAAGATATCATTATCTAAGAATCATGATAGCGAATTTTCATTCAACTTTTCAGTTGTCAATGTTTTTGTGTTTAATTTTAAAGGAGTAACGATTACAAAGTATTAGTGTTCATACGATCTTTAGATCTATACAATCGATATTGTACATTCTTTCGCTGGTAGAATGCTTCATTTTTTCTCTCGTGGTACCATTAATTGAATTAAATAGAGAATCAGGCTTTAAACAGAGCTACGTTTTTGGCAAATAGTTCTACTTAGTTTTAAAATGCGTCTTCATTACATCGTATAAAACATAGTCGCATTTTTCTGTCTGTCCCTATGTAAGCTTAAATTTCAATCACGATTTTCATTCGATCGATGATTCAAGAGGAAGGTTTTTGTGTATTATATTTGCATAAATGCAAACTGCGTGTCGCGGCTAGTAGTACATAAATAAAACGCATGATTAATCTTCCTAATTACAGAATGTTTGTATTCAAACATGCTTGTAGTTGTTTTTATAGGCGAGACAAGATCGACTTGTACGAGTACACAGTATTCTAGTGACTAGATAGTTAAGCGATTACGCCAATTAAAATTTAACATGGACTTGTAGGGTTTAGGCGCCCACGTCGCTGGCATCTCACGCGACATGCTACTAGGCCAATGACGATGGATTAAAATATAATGTCTGCACTACGTGTAGTGGGTAGTAAAAATTTTTAAAATGATGTCCGCTAAGTAAGTCATTTAAATTTTATTAGAAGCATCGAAAAAATGTTTCAGTCGTTTTTTTTTATTTTAAATCAAATATTTGTGTTAGGTTAGTTTTATAGAATATATGTAATAATCTTTGAAAGTAATAAACTGATTTAAAATTCATTAAAGGAAAACATCCACAGTTTTTCATTTGTCAGTGTCGTAGACTATGTTTTCAGAACTATGAAAGTTAAAATTTAGATCGAAATATATGTGGATGAAACCGATACATCTAGTATATTGAAAAAATTTAAATAAATATTTATAAAACCCACAAGTATCTTAACATTCATAAACTGTAGATCATGACTTTGACAAAATCTTAACTTGTGAACGAAATATTTTTCCAAGCACCCAAAGCTTAACGGCAGAACTTTGTAACTACCTACATTTTATAGGTTAAACTTTAAGCTGACTTTCTCAGATTAACGATCTGATCTGCAAACCTCACCTTGACTTGTCACAAATGTACCACATTATTTTATTTTCTCATCTTAATCTCGAAAGTAATTTGCAAAAATGACGTCCATGTTAACACACATTATAACGGTTTAGCACAATTTAGGCTAATGTTAAAAGTACGAAATAAGTATTTTAGGTAAGTGGTTTATACAGATCTTTATTTCTATGGAAAGTATGGGTTGAAATAATTTCGTGAACCTATCGTGATTTAAAGGACATAAGATTTAGGAAAGTTGGTTGTGCAACGTGGAAATTTAATTGACCATTATAATGGAATGAGGGATAAACATATTTTTATTTTATGGATTTCTTAATAAATACATTTATGAATAAAGCTAAAGGAAATAATTTCTAGGGTCCCTATTTGACTTGAAATTTAGAATAAAAAATCCTTCACTTTTAAATATATAAATATATAGTCTTGGTGTTTCGTTCACATCATTAAGTATCTACAGAATAATTTGGCTTACCTCTTTAAAATACAATTTGTATTTTAAAACTAATAAATCGAGCCGAGAGTCAAGACATCATTTCACCCTTTCCTAAATAATTAAACAAATTACAAACGATCTGTAAGTTAAGGCCGTTCCATTAATCTCTCGACTAACAAAGCAACCAATTTTCACATACCAGTTCATTATTACATGGCTCCGCCTAACGCCATAACATCGGACTTCAATAATTGTAAAGTAAATTGGTTACAAGATCAGATGGCAATAACCTTCCACCTGTGCGTAATGATAGAGCTCAGGTGAAAATTATAACTGCTAGATGTTATAGTCTTTATGAATACCAGTAAATGTACCGGTACAAAGGCTTGTTAATAACAATTGTCTATATGTAATGTTAATAATGATTATATACTTGTTGGTGTATGAATCCTCTCTTATAGTAGAAATGCGAAAATGTATGCGGATATATTGATGTATGGATATTTGTAACTCTTTCGCGCGTTTTTAGGCATGCATTTTTAGGTAAGATAAGAATATTATAGGATAGTTTATTCCTGGTTTTGATACTGAAAATACTCGTGATTTTTTTCGAGCTAACAAAGCAAACGTTTTTAAAATGTACCTTTATATTACAGATACAGTAATATATACTTGTATATTGTAATTTAATAGTTCTCTACCTACGACTTGACGAGTATTCTTTTCTGTGGTTAGACATCATTTCCTAGTCATCAATCTGCTACTTACAATAATTCTATTTCTTAGTTAAATCTTTTGTTGAAATAACCCAAACATTGCATAGCGTTTATAAATAAAAAATCTCCCCTTTATGGATCCAGTTTATATCAACTTGAATATTGTAGGGTGAAGGTTTCGAATTATAGTACAATATGAATACACAAGTGTATTGTTAAGAACAATAATACGAGACGTTCGATAAATTTTATGAATCTACATCAAAATACCAAATAAGTAACTCTAAGTTCTAACAGACATTTTATTCCAACCGACACTGTAAGCACTATTTAACCGCCTAGAACTTATAAATATCTTTTTAATCGATTTGTCTATAGTAAGGCCTGTAGCCTACAGCCATACGCAATCAGAACACGCATCTATAAACATGAAAGTGCCGGTGGCCATCTCAGTATGGCCTCAAGAATCCGGCCTTCATCGATGCTGCGATAACATACCAGCTAAATTGTTATTGATGCTGTTCCATTCATTGTAAATAGTTTCTGGATTGGAAAGTCATATTTCGGTCAGCGGAATCAGGACGCACGCTTGCTTTCTCTTGCCTAATGTTCTAGGGTTTACGTGCTCCAATCAATTCGGCTGTGAATATCATATAGATAATTGGTATACCTTATATCGCGGGGTATAATGTGTTTTTGGGAGCATTAGAAGAATATAAATGTCAGTAAAAATTAAATGTATGAATTTCTGAGAAAGGATGTTTGATACTTTTTCACAAATTTTAAAGCTATTTCAATGCATTTCCGTATCGTCTAAAGTACTTCACGGGTAGGTACTAGTAACCTTATCTTATATCGGGATGACATAAAACCGTGGAATTTTAATCGATTTGGGTACCGATCTCCTAAAACTAGATACATTGCAAAAGCTTGGAGTCTTAAAAACATATAATATAGACATATTATATCGTACATCTTTTACATCGTTGTCTCTAACTCTACCCATTTCGTTTAATACAATATTATAAGAAAGCATCCGGTAGGTGTCAATTATTATAATTAATTATAATTTGCTGCATTATATAAATGACTTACAATTACGAGGTGATGCGTGTGAATAAAGCGCGTGATATAAAGTAATTACGGTAATTGAAATAAATGCTTATTTCCTACTTTTAGGAACTTATCTATAGTACTGTCAGAGGCTTTATGAAACTAGGGTTCAAATTAATGGAAACGGATATTTACGCATTTTTGAGTTATTTGGAACTTAATACAGTCTCCTTTTAATATAAAAGCTTATAAATTCCAATATTCAAAGTAACTACGTAAACCTTTTTTAGCAACATTATTTTATACTTAAATAGCTGTCCTACTAATCGAGAAAGAATTAAAAGCAAAACTCATTAAAATAGGAAAAGCGGTTTCCAAGTTATAGGACTACGTACGATTCTAACAATCGCAGATCTGTTCCTTTGACCTCACACTGCTAAAACTACTCACTGTTAATGAATTGAATATCTGAACTATCATTGTTCCACGATCGTAACTATAAGCCATCGTTTCCGTTCTTTGCAAATAGAGATAGCCCACTTCGATTAAAACTATTTGCGAGACATAATCGTCTGGCTTGTGTTTAAATATGGCCTCCGTTGCGAGATTCATATCAGCATTAATGTTTAAAATAATGCGTTTTATTGTAATAAATAGTCGTTGTAAAAATGCACGAGTACAGACTGGGAATATAAACGAATATTGCAAAATCTAGCTTTAAAAAGTTATTTAATTTTATTTTTTACCGGAGTTATTTTATTATGTAACATATATCATTCTTGAAAATCGCATTCAAATCGCTTCGAATTGTAATGTTATTTTTTTAGTTTACAACTTTATTATTTTCGAGTAGTCGAACCATTGACAAGTCGACCCTAAGGAGTAAGGGGTATTAATAACCCATAAAAAACGTTTTACGTCCGTTTTACAGCATACTATGATGGCATGTTACATTTTAAGAACAAGACTAATAAATTAAACTCAATCTTGTCCCCAGCGCACCACAAAATGTGGCGCCTAATGCTCCTCACCCTGCTGACCCGGATCGAAGGTCTACCAAACCGCGTGGTGGACGTCGCCACGAGCTGCGACAAAAGCTCCATCAGTGTACACGTCACTATGGACCAGCCCTTCAAAGGACTAATATTCAGCAAGGACTTCTCCAGAGAATGTCGCGTACAAGGTATGGTTAAAGAGTGCACCCTTTTTATAGAAACTGTGATACTTTTTAATGACATTTAAATATTCAAAACAGTTCTAGCGTTAATAAAAATGAGTTTCAAACTAGGACCATATTACGCATTCAATAAATAACGTGACTTTAACTTTTTTAAATACAGGACAAAGACAGAAAACCGTATCCATCCACTTACCATCCAACGCGTGTGGCGTTAGAACATCTACATTGAACACCACAGTAAAAGAACCGGATGATAGAGAGGATCTGTACTACAATGTTGAACTGGTAGTTCAGATGGATAAGCAGTTGCAGCAATCTACAGACCAGGAACTTATTGTCAGGTAAAATATTTAATTTTCACGTTCAAACTTCAAATATTCAGGTCTATTCGCTTACCATCCAACGTAGAGTAAGAACATTTGCATTGGACACCATGAGCAAGAAATGTTATGATAGAAAGAATCGGTAATACCAGAAAACATGTTAAGCGGATTAAAATCACGATATTTTTCTGTCCGACAGAGTCACAGGTGCTTTAGTCTTCTGCCACTACGCTATACATATAAGCTAATTTAAATTGTTGAATCCAATATTATTTGAATTTTATTGCTAATTAATAAAGGTTTTGACGCGTCGTATAATTGAGTGTTTAATATTACAGGTGCAAATTACAACCGCGTGCTGTGCGTATTACCAGTTCTGCGCTTGAAGGGGTTATAAAATCTAAGATACGAGAAATGACAGCTTCGGATGGGAAGAAATCAAGGTATTTACTATAGTATAAAACAAAAAAGCTTTTCGCTGTCTATATGCTTAGATTTTAAAACTATGTAAAGGATTTTCATGCAATTATATTTTATACAATTAACGAAGCATATTTTGATATGTTGTATTGACACGATGATATGGATATGTGTGTAAAATCAAACAATAAGAAATGGAACTTATGTCATAAACACTTTCAAGAAAAAGTAACCACAGAATAAAATCTGACAATAATAAATAATATTATTGTCGAATACGTTATTCTAAAGTATAGACTTTTTAATTGCTTGTAGTAAAGAACAACAATCTTTGTAAAAAGAGATTTAAATTAAAGAGGATTTCCTTACAATTTTCAGAACGGGTCGTACACGCCAGGGCTGGGAGACACCAATGGAGGCAGAACAAAGAGAATGGCTGCTTGAATCAGCTCGAGCGTGGATGGAACTCGCTCCCACTATCGCAGGCTCTGAACCAGCCACTGTGGAAGGGGGGCAGCCTACTCGCCTTCTCATACAATGTACACTACCCGGTAAGCTTGCGGATTTACAGCTTAAGATTGAAGCATCTTGAACTAAATTAGGAAAATTGTCTAGACTAATCACAGAGAATGGAACAGCTTTCTCGTCTTCTTGATAAACTTAAGGTTCTTTTACCAAGCGTAGCTTTAAACATCTCAACCGTAGTTGGGCCCAGTGAGCGAGCGTTGACAGTATCCCAATGATGTAGTCGATAAATAAAGAGAAATGAGAACCGGCTCAGAAAAATGAGAAGCGGTACCAATTTCATCTCTTCCTAATATCTCCCAATGGCTTCTTTAAGATAAGCATAACCAATTGAGTTTAGGAAAACGAGACATCTCCGTACAATTTATTTATTTGTTTTCAGTCGGCGTTGGTCTGCGGGTAACCAACTGTGTGGCTCACGACGGTCTCGGCGAGGCATCCCAAAAACTTCTAGACGAAGCAGGCTGCCCTATAGACGAGACTATTTTCAACAAGCCTTCGATACATCACCACAGAACAGGCACAGAGATAGACTTTAACGAGCTACAACCAGTCAACACAGAGAGGAACATGCAAGAAAACAAAAATATGAAAATGGCAAGGGATCCCGAAACAGCCTTTAAGAATTTAATGACATACCAACACGCTATAACTACGTTTGCAGCCTTCAAATTTCCCGACAGAGCAAAATTGCACTTATCCTGTGGTATAGAATTATGCAAGGGTCCATGTCCCAATATAGATTGTAAATTATTAATGAAACCACAGCGAACTAAAGACGGCTTAGTCAGGAAAGCTCGATTGGATAAGGAAGCAAAAGGAACAGTTATAGACAGGCTTGAAGTTTACAACAGTATTGAAGTTTTGGCGCCTAATATTGAGTTAGAAGATGAAGCGTCTATACGAGGTAACGAGTTACATATCTAATTCAGATGAATACGCTATTTAATATTTTCAAAAGATTATATTAATTCTCTTTTTGTATTTCCAGGCTCAAGAAGAGTGGAGGGGGAAGAAGAGTTAGTGCGTAAATTTTCGCCCGGTGACAAAACGATATGTCTTTCACCGGGGAAACTAGCCCTTGCGTTCTGCGTATTAGGTATTATTTTCCTTTGCGCAATCGCGGTTGCGTTCGCGTCCTTAGTGCGAGCGAGACGGCGAGCTATTCGAGAACCGGTACACACTTCTCTTTCCTTCTACACTGGAAGCAAGAGTTTGTTCTCGTCCAGCGAAAGTTCTAGTTCTGGACTCAGTGGTAGTAAGTTGCTTCTGACTGATAGCCCTTATATGGACCATCATTCATCGTCTAGCAATAATTGGCCATATCCTAGACCATTTTAGAATCTTCTCACAAATGGTACGATGATATATGTATCTCTCTTTACTATATAAGTAAGTTTCAACTCAAATCGAAAGTTCTGGACGTCGATTTGGTGGAAGCAAATTTCTACAGCCCTTGGGTATATAGCCTAGCATATGTATTATATTAACGTATGCCATATGATAGACAAGACAAGAATTGGGCACTCATTAATGAAATTATTTTGCTTGGAATGAATTTTCAATTCAACTTAACATTTGTGGGAAGAATTTAATTCTGAATGTTTTTAATTATTTATGTATAAAATACAAACTTTTAATAATTACTACTATTGGCAATTAGCTACCTGTTTGTAGGCTTTACTTCACCTAACTATCTTTATAGTACATACCTACAAATATAATAAAGAGGCTTATGTAATATTTTAATATATTATTTAAAAATAGGATTATTTATTATATGATGTATTAGTACTGTAAGTTATTTACAACGACACAAGACTGTTTTTCAACATATAATATTGAGTACTATTAAGTAAAATTTACTTAAGTAAGATAAAGATCCTTTTAAAATATTGACACGTGTTACTGCAAAATTAGAACAGCTTCCTATCAGCTTCCTATTAAGCGATTTTGCAGTTCAAAATCTAACTACATATAATAATTATTATTTATTATTAATAATATAAGAGTTTCGTTCAAAATTTCGAAAAAAATATAATGTGAACTATTTCATGTTTAAAATTAAATATAGGTAATACAATTATTGTGATATCAACCCTTACTGATGACTAATTAATCAGGTACTTGGTAAGCCCTACCTTGGAAAAAGGACCATACTAAAATATCATACAAAACTGTTGAGCTACGACTTTACAGTAACACGTAATATATTTAAACTGTGTATGTATAAGGATATAAGATATTTATTGTATTTGAGGCAGCGCTTTTGTTTGTTGGAATACTGCCAACGAATTTATGGGAATGGTTTTAGGTTTAATTGTTAATTTGTTATGACCGTTATATAAAAGGTAACTAGTTAATAATTCACTTATACATCAGCGCTTCCTCGAAGTTATAATTAGTAAAATATTTACTAAGCAAGTTCATACTTTATTAATGTGATAAATATTTTATGACATGAACTTTATTTTTTACTTTTTTACAATTTTTAATAAAAATTTTAGAAGTATTTTCGGTAGTTTTATTATAGGTATCATTGTACTCCATAAAGCACCACTGTCCACCGGATGATTTACACAACAATGTTTGTATATTATTTAAATAATAACAATCTTACCTTTTTCATTTAAAGATTTTCTAAAACACGTCGATTAAATATTAATGTACTGCTCACCAATATTTTATAAACATTAAAAACAGTAGATGAAAATGAATATCTTTTGTAGACTTTTCTCCCGAACTAAAATTTAAAATTCGTTATTTCAAGTTTTAACGGCACATCAAAGAGAATGTAATCACTATACAATATTTTACTTGCGGCATATCGCACTATATGTGAAAACACAACAACTTCTATTCAAACTAAAAAACAACGTTAATATCACCCATAATTATTTATGTATTAAATATCACGTAATACATAAAAATTGTTATTCATAAAATTACAATTAAAGTTAACAATCTATTTATTTTTTAAATGGGTATAAATTTTTGTGGATGGCTCTTATTTACGTTTATGATATTATGTTTTAACGCCATCTATGATCTTATACAAATGTTACCTCGAACAATGCCACTAACACAAGTATAGATTACAACAAACATTTAAGTAGATTATACTTTTAATTTTCTTTAATTATAATTTTTTATTTTAACTATTTTTTAATCCTACAAAATAAATAAAATATCAAAATTTTCTTATTTTTATCTATCATTGAAAGGAAGTTGACGACCATAGACAATTCATATTTTTGTTTTTGCCTCACCGGCTATGCCGGTGCATGACATCATCTTCATCAAAGATTAAAATAAAAAAACAAATGACATTTTCTTCGTACGAGGCTATTTTCGCATAAATATTAAAAAAGAGTGAAGTAAAAAATATATGAAAATACAATAATTTTAGAGTTGATTCTCTAAATAATGCAAATCGTTTATTTTTCATTCCATAAACAAGTTTATATTAAGTAACTTATTTATAAATAAGAACAATTTACTGACCGAGAACGCATTGCACTATGTATTTTGGTCCTCTGAATACTTTTTTTTTATATCTAATCAAACTTGTGTTGTTTAACCAAAACCTCTTAATAAATAGAGTATTTATTAAGAATTTCGTAGTTACAATGCATACTATTAATTTCCAGAAGTGCAATTATAATTATTCTTTTTACCCATTAACAGTCTCTTTATCCTAAATATAGAGTATTCGAATGTAGATATTACAACTGAAAACCTAAAAAAAATTGCAAGATTAATAAAACAAAAATTAGTCTCTTTTCCATTACAAAATAAAGTCAACAATAATCCCTTATCTTTGATTTCATTGATGCATTATCTACTTTTTTACTTAATCTATGATATGGGCGGTAAGGTGATGCTTCGCGACGGTCTTTCGCCTTGCCCTCGATGCCGTGTTCGTACTCCTATTCACGGATGATATTTTGAACGTTTTTGTGTATTGATATTTATTATTACGAGTAATATAAGTGTACAGTGGATGTAGTGTATCATCTTTGGATTTTATGTGAAAGTGAATAGTGATTTGTTTTACGGTTCTGACTTCTGTAAGTATTAACAGTTTTTCTTTTCTCGGAGTAAATTCGATTCAGGACCTAATCCATAACTTAATCCACCAATACTACACACACAGATTTATGTATAATATCATTATTCAAATATAGTCAAAGGCATCTGTAATATTTTTCGTACAATCATATAATCTCCGATTTCAGCCACCTATTAGATGTAATGGACGTAGGCTTATATTTTTTTCCTATCATATCTAGTATTCCTATTAAATCCAATTTATTCAGACTCGGCTAGAAAATTTATAATTCTAATATTATAAGTACTCTTTCCTCCTGTATTTCATAAAAAAAACATAATTTGTTAAAAAAATACCGTAGGATTATGGTGCATTCACTAACTTCAGTGCAAACATCGATATCAGATACTGTTTATCAACCGTGTTGATAATTATTTGTTACCAAATACCACGCCCGAGTTAAAACCATTATTGCATAAGATTTAATGCATTTAATTTAAATTTTAAATAAAGCCCTCATCCAAACCAAGTATCTTCAAAAATCTTATATGAAATCCAATAAGAATAAATGTATACATTCAACATTTCATCTGTACAATACAGATAATTTTTTCCATCAAGTTTGTGAAATGTAACAAGTAAAAATGTCGTTTATAAATATCAGAAAAATACATATAGCATTTTTTTTACTCATTGCCGGTAGCGCTGAAAACGTCAGTACAATAATTGTTCGACTGAAAGGCACTATGCTTATCACAGCATATATATATATATGTTCAATGAGCTGTGTTGACTTGTGTTGCTATGTCCACTCCACATTCAATTATTGTGCAAGGTTTAAACACTATGCCTGTATGTATGAACAGAAATATAATATTCTGTGCCAATATAATAATGTTTGAAACTAATTTAAACATTTCCTGTGCATACATGATGTTGTTTTTACTAATAAACTTATTTAGCTTTGCTCTGTGGTATCTCTTACCCATATTATGAAGTGTCAAGGACATTGAAAATACACATAAGCACTTCTGTAACAAAATTTAAACATGCTTGTAATAAAAGTATTACACTTTATAAAAACAAAATGTTCAAAAAAGTTCCTGTATAAAACTATATCTTTTTTGGGCATTTGGTGGCATCATGGAAATTCTGTGGTGAATGATTAATCTAAACAACTGTGGACAATTTGTAAGCTATTATTATTATACTAGCAATTTTTCCTGCAGTTTTATCCGCATAGTTCCAGTTCCCTAGGAATTTTGGGTATTCCTTTCTTAGTGGACCTCTCATGTCTTTAAGTGTCTATTGCAGGAATACTGAAACGCAACTTATATTTAAGTCGGTCCAATTTCACAGTTATACAATTCTGTCAAAATTATGAGTCTTAAGGCGTGCTTGAATTTAATTTGCGCATGAGTATTTGGCCGTATGTGTAGCCGTTTAGGCGGTGCATTAATATTTCAGTCAATCAGTCATTCAGTCAGTTTCTCCAATTATATTTTTAGATATATTCCATTATGGTCAGTTCTTTCAAGAAATTCTGCATTATACCTAACTATAAATAGACAAAACTTAAAATGACATCAACCAATCAAATAATCCAAAGTGCAAATTGTAGCGAGATGAAAACATGGCCAAGAATGATGTCATGTATGTCATGAACATAATATGAAGTGCAGGATTTTAAATAATACTTATCTTTAACAAACCCAGCTCCAGAGTTCTGTCTGTGGCATTGGCCACACGTAGAATGGTAACTATATGGATAAAACCTATTGAGGTTTTATCCATATAGTTACCATTCAATTTTAAGATTTAAAGTATCCTAAGTGCTGAAATGGGTTTCTGTTAAGATGCCTAATAAAATATAGGAGAAAAGGATCAAGTAATTTTCTCTTAAAAGTTTAACAAACATCTTTATACACATTAGGTATGTACATACTTACAATTTATTGAATTATTCGGATCACCCTCTTACTGAAAAAATAAATTTAAAGCTCTGTAAACTAAAGTAATAAAATAAAACAAATAACACAAATTATTCAGTTTTAACCACATATCAACCAATGTATTGTGTACTAAATTCTTCAATAATTAATATAAAATAATTTCAAATGAATTATTTGATTGTGTATACATAATTATTATTCTCCTAAGGAGTCAGGATGCACCATATGGACTAATAGTAAATATTTCAAGGATCTAACTGTTGCATGCATAATGCAAAGGTTTACTGTAATGTGGCATGCATAATTAATCACAAAGACAAACACCGCCTATGTGCGCTGAGATTGGTTTAATTCATACTTAGACCTGATTACATTTATGTAATAGTATGATAATAAAAAATAAGAAATTAATTTGAATCTAATTGCAAAGTAACTTATAAGTACATATGACTAAAATAAATGTTTTTCATTAAAAGGTGATTAAGTGCTTTTATAACTTAAGTACAAGTAACAAATGTGAAATTGACTCTTTAAAAAGTTTGTTTGACGAATTCAGCATAGTGCAGCTTAAAGCCGTGTTATCAGAGTATTTCGTAACGTATATTCAAAATTTGATCGTATATAAAGTTTATAACAGGGGT
This sequence comes from Eurema mandarina, assembly GCA_018238005.1. Classification (NCBI taxonomy): domain Eukaryota; kingdom Metazoa; phylum Arthropoda; class Insecta; order Lepidoptera; family Pieridae; genus Eurema; species Eurema mandarina. Next base: position 14,397 of record DWAJ01003063.1, read on the forward strand.
TGTTGGGGTGAGGGGGCGCCGGGTTGGGCGGGGCGGGGCGGGGTAGGTGCGTGCAATAGGGATATGCGGTTGGCCGGCGCCGGGAGCCCGATCGATACAACTCATACAACCAGTTCACTTCGCACTACTGTCCTGTACGTTTGTGCGTCACTCGGCCGGTACATTTCCCAAAATAACAGTGCAGTGATATTGTGTTTTGGATTTTGACATGAGATAGTCCCTGCCTCAATAGGTTCGTATATATACGGTATTTTAATGCGCCAAAATAAGATCGATAGCTTTACGTGTCGCTAGTCGTTACTGTGCTAATTAGGATGGAGTTTGTAGAAATAGAAATAGGCGTTAAAAATTTAATAGTTTGCGCAACTATTTTTATTTAAAGAAATATGGTTTTCAAATTGTGTTGACTATAGTCTAGACTAGATATTTGTATATACAAACGAAAAAAGCATTTACAATAAAAGCTGTTTGGATTGCGGAATACTTTTATTATTAAACATGTTTGTATAAATAATAATTAGTATGACAGCTATGTTTTCATGGTTTTAATTTTGCAAAAAGACCGGATAGGCTTAGCTCCACGCCCAGGTGACCTAGAAAACTGGGAATTTAGATATAGGGAGCAGGCGCGGACGGGTCTAGACTCTAGACAGGCAGATTGGTATTTTTGATTCACATCGAATTACAGAACGCTTGGTCACATCACATAATAAGAATTAGCTCGGGGTCAATTAGTAGGACCTCATAACAGTGAGTGAGTTAATTTTTAAGACCACGTAAAATGAGGCTAATTAATTTCAGTCTTATTGTAGCACTATTCGTCTGCTATTCTTGTGCATAGTTGCTTTGTAGAGCTTTTAATAATTTTACACGATAAATACAAAAAATATTTATTTAATTAGGCATTAGCTTATGCTGTTTCTCTTATCATCTTAATACTCGTTAATTAGTTTCGACTCCTAATCGTCAATTTTAGTACACGTAAATAAAATACAGTTATTTTCTCATATTAATAGAAATCGAATAATAACTTGCAGGTTCTACTCCGGTTCCACTCAAAACAATTATGTAATGGCGGTTCATAATTGTTGTAACTCATCTACGTACGAATTACCTTTATATATAGTATAAAACAAAGTCGCTTTCTTCTATCTGTCCCTATGTATGCTTAAATCTTTAAAAATACGCAACCGATTCTCATGCGACTTTTTTATCAGATAGAGGGATTCAAGAGGAAGGTTTAAATAATACTTGT
>DWAJ01003064.1:0-15650 GCA_018238005.1 Eurema mandarina
AAGGTAAACACTGGATTTAGGTATATGGTTACTGAACAATAAATAAATTAGTAGGTTAACTAATTCAAATATTAAAGTTGATATAATACATGAATGCAGATAAAACAGTTATAAAAGTTACCAAACAAAGGCGTCAGTGAGAATTTTTATAACCTCATTTTGTATTTATTCTCACAAATGGTTATGAGAATTATACATTACGTAGTACTTACTGTATTTAAAGAAATCACGATTCACGACAAATGAATGACGTAGTACGAGATAACTGTACATTCGGTATTTGCGCATCGAAGATTGCTAAGGCGTAAATTGCCAACAATACTAAACTAATTATAGGATAAAATAAACCGAAGAGCGAACGTTACTTAATTACTTTTTTTTAACCAGCTGGCCTGACGCGACTTCCCCCTTAACCCTTTTTTTTTGACGGGGGGAAATCCTCTTACGGATACCGCGTCCTCCTCGGGGGAGAAGGAGGCGGTTATGTCGGACTCGCCTAAAACTGGCCACTACCGACTAAAACCCACCGGTGTTCCGTCGCGCACCCTTTCGGGGGGCCGACCTGCTGAGGACGCACGAAGCAATCGTCCGCAGGCCTGCCAGCTACCTGCTAACCCTACACCTACCCTTCTTTTCGCTACTTAAGAACGCATGTGGCGATTCATTTTTATATTATAGACATGCAACGCGTGATTTTCAGCGTATGACTATATTTGTAAATCGTGATAGTCGTGCTGATAAATATCTTATCTACGTATTTCTAGTCAAAAACAATATAAACGCGTGCAATAAAAATAATTCACGGTAAAACTGCGTCCTTTAAGCTGTGTATTTTACGATAAGATTTATTCAGTACCTAATATAGTATGAGACTGCTGGTTGTTACACATAATTGTAGCATGAATTCGATATTAGATCGCTCGAGGCAACTTTAGTGGCAGGTAGAGTCATTAAAGTCAAACATTGAACACAAGGTCCCTTTTCTTTTGCTGGAATGAAAGCGCTGCGCTATAGTTAATAATGCGAGCTTTTGAAGTGTACGAGATATTTATGTCTTCGGTTGTATAAAACAGGTAAGTGGTAGTAAAAGCTCCTTTATTCTTTTATCACAAGTGCATTCACTGAGTGGGTGAAATGAATGAACAATTTGCTTTCTTTTTTGACGTCGATTTTACACTTAAACTCATTCATAGAATTATTATGACTCGGCATTTAACAGGGCTGCCACAATTACATATCTTTTGATTAAAAGGTGTTCTAATGGTTTGCAATAAACATTTAATGGACTTAGTTTACGTGAAGGCGGCTTCATTCATTACTTGTTCCGGCTATTTCGTACCTGCAACGTTATATAACAAATTGCGGAGTAGATCACTTGCCAAAAGTTAGACGGCGAAATATTGGAGGTTACCGTCTGTTCAGTTCAAGGGTACATGGCGCTTCCTATACTGCGTTTCCTTTATTTCAGTAAAATTATTATTCAGACAGCGACGTCAACCTTATTGAAAAGCGTGAATGGGCTGTACTATACAAAAGATTCCGATGGAAGTCTGTGATAAGGATGCTTATATTAATTATTTGCGAAACAAATTATTCTGCAAAAATAAAACACTAAATAGAAAATATTATGTTTGAAAAATGTCGTTTTAACACCAATAAAACTTATCAACTTTACAAGTAGCAGATATTGATAAGAAAATGTATTGTAGTTAAATTTTATGATATCATATTAACGTGAATTCTATACCAAGTAACATTGCTAACTAAAACGTTTTTCCATTTATTATTTAGGTGTCAATACAGAACTGTACATTACCATTGTTGCGTGTCAAGGTTAATTTAGCTTTTCTATGCGTAACGGTCTATTATGTGATGGGTCGAACTTTCCAGTCGGCTTCAAGGCTTTGGGGTGGAATATTCACTGTATTATCAATGAATAAAGCCTGAATGTATAGGACGTACAAATGTGGGGAACTCTTACATAAATGAACATACGTCACGAGCTTGTAATTAAATACAGTCGGTAGCTGTTTATATTACTGTGTGAGAGTAACTGTATTTTGATATACGCGAGAAAACCGCAGGGTACGGTACGCGTTCTCACCACAACCGTGACTCAAAAGTTATAACGCTACGTGGGGCTTTTGTCAAAAAATGTTCAACGATCACCTTAAAATGAGAATGAAAACCTTTGTTAGTCAACTCGTTATAAATGAGGTCTCTAGATACATATCTAATTAAATCTCAAACAGACGTTGCCACCGACAATCGTTACATAACGCCGACCATGTCACTCGATACGTAATCCCATTCTGTGTATAATACGTATCTCTCAAGTCTCAGGCAATATCAAAAATCAAATAAACAATGAAGATAAAACCATATTATTGCTAACAACTAGGCGTTTGGTTGTATTGTTAACACTTCTTTAAACCAAAGTAAGTTGGTAAGTATTTTATAATGAAACTAACAGTGCCCCGCGATTTTACCCGCGTTGTTCGTGTTCCTAGAAGTTAGTTCGTTCGCGAAGCCTTTTTGTTAAGGGTATGAAGTATCTACATACCAAATATCAATTAAATCCGTCCAGCCGTTTTAGCCGATAGTAGGATTAACACAATATGCACCGACACATTACAAACTAATCTACGCTGGTGCAGTGGCAATGAACGAAGCGCGCAGCCGACGGGAGACCGGTTCTCCCGCTGATTCATCAGACGGTCATCCACCATGCCACTTTTTGTTTATGAAATTCGATCGAACAAGGCAGCTTTTATTCAATAATATCCTGAGCCGATGAAAAAATGGTACACGTAGGTATATTATAACAAAAAGACTTTAACATGGTACCTATTCCTTTTGCAAATTAATATAATGTGAAACTTAACGTATATTTGAAAGTTAAGATTAAAGAAACCGATGTATTTTGTGTTAGATGAACAAAGAAAGTTAATTAATTAAGGAAAACAGTTTAACAACTTTTTGTTATATCGTCCATTTTTTGCGATACAAGCCTGCACAAATAGCGACGGTTTTAGGAGGATTTTCCGCTTTATAGACTGGCTTTTTGTTCCCCCATTCTAGATACATTTTATGACCTATTCAAATGCCAAAACTGTTCCAAAAATATTGTTTTAAATATAGAACAAGCGCAATGCGTCATTAGCGTAGGCTCTAATGAGAGGAGCTGAGGTTACACTGGATTGAATGTAGTCTACATTTATTTTTCTATGTGAAAAATCTAAAAGCGAAGCGTAGGAGGTTGTTAAGATAAAATTGCATTACAAAATGGGAACAGTCTTAATTGTATTTGCAAATATGTTCGACATGGCATTGGCTATAATGCCGCAATCGGAAATCGATTTAATAGCTTGGATGTAGTCTTCCAATTATTACCTGAGGCTCTGAGGCTGAAAAAACATGCAAATGATCGAAGGTCTCCATTGAATTTCGAACATTGTCGAAATTCGAACAGTTGCATGCATTTCTTGGAAGAGATTATTAGTCTTGTGATGGTGGCAGTCACTTGCCAGAAAATTACGCCCGAAACATCTATTGAATATTTAACAGTTTCTAATATCTCTACAAAAAGTCGGCTATAAAGATATATTTTAGTAAAAGTTACAGAATCTCACGTAAAAGACTATAAAAGCGAAATTACATGGACGACATTTTACCTTCAACGCGTTGCGTGGTCGACGACTGTTGGCATTCCGGGATCTGTGACAAAAAAGGCCATAATACAATACAGCGAAGTATCATCATAATTATTGTTATCTCATATGAAAGTATCTCACACAATATGATACGAATCATGAATTTAAATAAGTGCTCACATTGAAGCTAGTCTAAAATAATCATTAATATGTCAGTATCATAATGTAACTTAAAATACGGATTACGTTTTTCTGTTTACAATAACAATATTATTTTATGTCTGTGAATATTTTTGTTTTACTTTAACGTTTCAGCATTATCAATGATTAAACAAATAAATGTTATTTGTTTGGGTAAGGTTTATAGCTCAGCTCTTTTCTGTTTACAATAATTAAAACTTTCTAGAAACCTATAACAATGAGTGGTTTACGTTTAGGTGTCAGCAGACAGATAAATTCATTGATAATTAATTAAAGCTGTATGATATTTTATCCATACATTTCTACAAACACATATAGGGCAGTATGAGTTTATAAATTCATATTTGTACTAATTTACTTAACTTTTGAACTGTTTTATCTTTGAAGAGTTTTCGGCGTCCGCAAATGTTATCTCTGGGTTTTATTTTATTAGATTAAAAATATATTTTATAAATATAAACTTCTTTGTGTAAATCTTTAAAGCCGTAGTAAGTTATGTGCTTATTTAAGGCTTCAGCTGGGGACATATTATAGGGTTTCTCCTTCGTAGATCCGATGCATATACTAAGAAAGGGATTAGTGCAGGTTACTACCTGCCGTGTACGACATGTGCTCAATAAGAAAATAGCGTGACATCACTCGGCCCTTTTTGATCTTATTACCTTGGTTCAGTGGCAATGTTATTGGAAGATCACGAGACGTGCAATGGATAATTATATCTACCAGCTTGTCACGAGTACTTAATACACATACCTAAAACAGAGTTTTACAGAAGAATACGTTTTGAAAAATGCATACAATATGCATGGAATGAAAAACCTTTACTTATCTACATATATCTATTATCTATGTTATTTTAAATACTACACTGTATCGTTTAAATTGTTAAATACATTCTATTTAGTCTTTGCTACATCATACATGTTACACTATTAATCAATCTTAACGAATGTGTACAAAAGTGAGCATACTACAGCCATTTGTTAAACTTGAAACAAACTCTCATGGAACTTATAGCCAGTGGTGTGCGACGCTTGTAATGGCAAAAAGACGAAACTCTAGTTATGCGATCTGAATACATATGCGACGCTAGGAGACTGAGTCATAACAGTGGTCGTTAGTATCGGGAAAGCTTTCTCCTATTTGGAATTCCCCGTGGGTTGGCTTGACTAGCCTGACTAATATTTGCTTTGTATTTTTTAAAAACTCGTGCATGAAACTATGAAAGGTATTGTGGGACTTACTAATACTGTAAAAATATAGATTCGCGCAATATATATTTCTTACCAATATTTCACTCATGTAGGTGGAGGATGTTTGATACTATAACACGCACAAACTACAACCTATTGATTCGGCTAGTTTGGCATACAGGTAAATCTTGGATTTACATATGGAATACTTTTTATTCCGATATTGCCTCGGGAATGAGAAGAACCGCATGCAGCTAGTCTATACTAATATTATAAAGAAGTAAAGATTGTGTGTTCGTTAAATTGTAAGGGGTAATCTCGGGATCTACTGAATCGATTTAAAAAAATCTTTCACCAATAGAAAGCCACATTATTGCTGAAAGTCATAGGCTATATGAAAAACCGAAAAGGGTAATTATTAATTAACATTCTGCCCAACGAAGTGGGCACGGGTCAGGTAGTAATTCATAATCCTACGTACGCTTGCATAGAACGATAATTGCCATACTCTAACTGACAAATGTGCACGATACACAATAGTATTGTGACAATACATAATAAATTTTAAAATTACTTTCAAGTCAGTCGTGACAATACTTGTTTTTAAACCAATAATGTCCTTCACATTACTCGTTCCGTGTGTTATTGCTTTTTGTTTTCGTACGATACTTACTTTTTATTCTGTCACGTGTTTTTCTTTAATTAATCATGTTTAACTAGCTCATTTGACTTGACTTGCATCTAGCGACCATTTTAAGTAAATAAAAAATAATAAAGTTAGACATAATGTGAGTAAAATGAGTATAAGGGTTGAGCGACCGTCCCCCGGGTCATCGTCTCTCAACAAGCAAGTGACCACTCTCATACAAGCACATACTCTATAGTATTCATTTCATTGTTGCGAGTCTGCTGTAACAAAATACATTCACATAATAAGCCAACAATGTGCTACTGATCGTGATAGTGATGAAACTACGAACACCATAATGTATTCAAAATAATTTTAAACGTGGGAATGATTAATATCTCATATGTATTAAAAATTAAAAGCGATCCAAGTAAGCCAAGATATACAAGTGGACCAACGTTCAACCTTGTTATTATTGCGGACTGGTCACAAACCAGTTTTATAGACTCATACCAATTATTTATGCACATTAGATGCCTGTACGTGTAGGTACATAGAAAGATTGACTTTCATTGTATGTGTAAGAGCATATAAAAATCATTACGACCCTTGGAATATTGCTGCTTAACGCTCGCGGGATAGTGACCCTTTTGGTTGTTGCTATGTAATATTGTACACATTATGTATATCTACATATAACAGTAAACCATGCCCGCTCTGCTCCGTACGAACTGCTTTTCGAAATAGTGGTACATAATTGTTTTGTAATGCTGACGGTTCTAAAGTGTTACGATATGTAGCCTAGGTGAATAGAGATTATTTTACTTTGACAACTCTTAAAGATTTTACCTATATGAAACTTTTTTAACGACTTAACTATATGAATACAATGTTAGGAATTTTCCATGGCATATGCAGCGGATAATCTGCCAATACTATTTTCGAATTGAATCATAATCAGTCACATGTAGCAATGTCGAGTATTATTATTTAATCGTACATTCACTACTTACGTCAGAACACTTTTGATTATTATCGATGTAAAAATAAATATAATCTGCATAATCGCAATATAATGCAATATAAAAAAATCATTGCATTTGACCGCAATGATTTAAACAATAATTTTACTTCTTATAACATTGTCATAGGCAATTCTTTATATGACTCTTAAGTTTAATGCACCTTTATAATTTCTATTGGCTGTTTGAAACGTTAAAATAGCTTAGATAAGCGTGTACACAAAATACAGCGCAGTACCCATTTCACTATTATATATAGGTAGGGAGTATTTTCATAAAACACAGGGCTAATTCGGACAAACATCTGCGGCTCGGTACGATATGAGGTCATCGACTTGCACGCTCAACCGATAGCAGAGCTCCAATTGACCTCCATTGCTAACTGTTAATACAACAATAATGCAATATTGCCCTTTGTACTTCATATCACTAAATTAATTGGAACACTTTCTGTTCACACTAAATTGAAAATTAATAAGGCAAGGTAAAGTAATGAAGGAGTAATCAGTAATGTTAATTACAAATTAATTGAAACGGGTGGTTGGCGGCTGGTTTCATGGCCAAGAACTAGAATGTCAATCGTTGTCTAAAAAGGAGCACGATTATATTATAAACTTAATGAAGGCGTGCCGCTAGCAACAGTAATTAAATTCAAACCACCTTTTTTACAATGGTTATTATGAAAGATACTGAAATAGCCGATTAGGTAAATGAGAAAGCTTCATAGTGCAGCAATTAAAAGGTTGTTAACATCGGTGTGGCAACTTGCGGTTGTCGGTTAAACCGTAAGGTTTCAGGTTATCTGCCTTTCTGTTCTTCGGTTTAATGATTTGACTTTGGAGTGGTGAGTTCAAGTTGGTAATAACTTATAATGTATCTAATACAATATTTTCGTACTCTGCATGAGACATTTATTTTTTCAAATAAAGAAAGTGCATTGGCGCGCTACACAGGTTTCCGTGGTAAGAATTTTAATGAAGTCGCTTCGACTAAACTTTATAGAATGATTAGAAAAGTACCGGCCCATTTCATGAAGAATCAGGTTTGTTGGGTACAAATTAAAGTATTTTTGAATATGGATATTTGATCCTATCCATATTCTATAATAATCTACATAGTATTATAATTTTGTCAAAACACGACGACGCATTTACAGACCGGTTGTTACGGAAATCGATATCGGCTTCGTTGTTTAAAGGACGAGGACAAATATTATTAGCCAATTATTTAGAATTTTATATAAGATCGAACTGACTTAGGCTTGAAAATAGTATATTTTTAATAGGTACATTTAATATTTTACCGAATAATACTTTGCGTTCTTATCATTAACTAGCCGCACCTCGCCATTTCACCCACGTTCATGAACCAAGTCCTTAATTTAATGTTAAATTAAATAGCCCTTTATCCCCCGAGAGTGGTTAGTTTAAAGAAGAAAATTTAAAATATTTGTATAGTTTCAGAGCCAATTAAATGCAGGCAGAGTAGTTAATAAAGTACAAATTAAAATTATTGAGCACCTAAACCCTGAGCCTAAATCTAAGTTTAGTACACATTAATTCAGGAATAATTACGCCTAGTGGGGTATACACGTGCACCTTATCGTCCTTGTAAGGTCGCGGGTGTAAAGCTGTGGTATTCAAAAGTGTTTACTAAAAAATGGTGAGCAGGCATTATATAGTTGATATTGCGATGTTTGGTTTTGTTTTACAAGACGTACAATAGTTTAAAACTAATACAAACATGCATTCTAATTGTAATAAGAGATTATGAAAATGTTACTAATAATATTATATAAACAACCACTCGCAGTCGACTTCTCGAGTATAGTGACACAATTGAAATTACAAATAAGTTTCCTAATATGAGGAAAATTAAAATTTATAGAACAGAATTCTCTCAAGTCTCAGCAATGTTACAGCGAGACAATCTTTACTTTTACTTGCGCAACATTCTCTCAACGCAACTTATTGCGTTTTATTAGCACTTAAGACAAATGGTTTAGCACAGGCGGACAAGGGCCATTAAATGTAATTTCATATCAAATCATTAAAGAAGGCTAATGTGTTACCACAATTAAATAATAGCTTCCTCATAAAACCCGCCTCGACTGGCAAGTTTGTTATATTTAAATGGTAACATATTTGTTTACCAGCTGTGCAAATATATTAGTATTCCATGGTCATAAACTAATCCTATCATTTTTCTGAAGCAAACGTAATACTTATCAATATATATTTGCTATTTTTGTTTATTTAATGTAAGTATAATAAAATAGCTAAGTCTAATGATGAAAAATTAGTTTTATCATTACGATGCACATACTAAAGCAATCCACATCTTCTCAATGTGGACTACTTTAAATTGCATGTTAGTAATTATTTCAACGCAAATTACGCACGCTCTACTAGATTACTACAATGACCTTACAGTTCAAATACATTATCCTTTATGTTTACATTGATACCAACACCGCGTGTACCATACCCGATGCATATTCGTCATCAATTGACGTAGCGAATAGCGATACAAATGATTAATATCAGATCCGTACAGAAAGTGGATTTCGCTGGTCTCTAGCGCACGGTCGGCCGACGATACGCCGCAATTAACTTGCGCAACCCCTCTTGCGTCAAGGCAAGCCTCCGGCTCCGGTTCACTCCTCTTGATATACTTGACTGTTGCTTTAGGCATGCGATGTAGATCATTATGCCTTTTATAGTGCAATCTTTCATAACGAGTTTCTTAAGCGGAATAACTTAGCATCTCAATATCTTCAATATTGGTTTTGCTTTTAACAGTGATATGGCAGCTTGAGTTGATAGTTTATAACGTATATAATACTCTTCAAGAGTGGGGTGGACAATAACTTTTATCTGCCATAGTTTTCTTTAAAGTGAAAACATAAAACTAAGCAAGGGGCTAGTCTGATGGTAATTGATTATCTCTGACCGTGGACCTTTGTAAAGTAAAAGCCTCAAGGTCTCTAAAAACAAGAAATTATATGGGAACAAAAACAAAAAGACATATTTAAGATGAAGGATGGTGGGAAGGGTAACATAAATATCCACTTCCAAATCTAAAATGCATATAAAAATATAAAAAATCCGTTAATTACAAAGGCATTTGTGCCTTTGTATGCCTCTTATACTTTTTAGAGAGGAATAGGGTTTAAGTCCAGTCCGAGCTAACTAATTTGAGTATTGAGCATGGTCTAATGGTGTTGGTATATTATTAAAAGAATGTAGCATGAAATTAACAAAACAATTTGAATATCACATTTGGAAGTAATAGACCTATTGTCATCTGATTATACTGAAACACAAATTCTTACATATACAATATTCATATGTATAGCAGAAAATAATTATTGATTATTACTTGTAATAAACAAGGACAATGCTACATTGGCAGTGTTTGTATAATTGCAAAACTAATATGTTTAATTAAACTGACTATTATCTTTCTGGCGATTTGTCATTGACATTATTATCTCTGTTCCTATGTGGTTTTGACACAAATAGCGAGGCCATTATTTTACTTTATTATGAAGCGGAAATGTTTACTAAAAATATTTTGTAAGTTCATTCAAAATGGCATCTCTAGAATGTGATATATTAAGATTGTTTGTAATGTACATATATAAGTAATTTTATTTAGTTAATTATTACTTCCACATTTTTGATTGTACATATTGTATTGCTAGTATATATATGCAAAATTTACTAAAGTGTGTACTCTGATAATTAATAATAATTGAATCAAGGGACCTAAAGGGTTCATGATTGATTAGAACATGTGGTAACATATTAAAATATTAGGATGTGTATAAACTTTCTAGAAAATAGATACCAAAGCATAAACATACAGTATTACATAAGCAATTATAATGAAAATAATTATATAACAATTTATAACTAATACTTATATGAAGTTGGAGTTTGTTTATTTCAATACATTAACACTTAATGAAGTGTAATGTAAATAGTGTAAAACAAAGATTTTTTAATGATGAGTGCTATAACCTTTGCAACTTTACACATAATAATACAAAGGAAATCTTTGTTGTAAATATATCCATATTTGTTAAACATTTCTACAATTAAAGATATCATTTTTCATACAGAAAGAAAATTTCATATAAATATTAGTTATAAATTAGAATATCAAATCAAAGCCAACCAAAGATATAAATATACATTTTAAGATTGATTGTTTATATTGGAATTATTTTACTCAGATAACAAACATGTTTTGTTACAGGAATGGCAACATTATAAGATATTTCTTTTAAAATATGATAAGGAAAGGATGAGACCTTTGATATACAGTATCAATAATTATGATTTTGTTTAATAAAATGAGCATTGATGTTAAGATTTTTTAAGTATCATTGAAGCCTTGAGTATTCTTATCATTGTTTAATAACAATATCAAGTTTTGTGCGAAATGGAGCAAACTATAAGACACATACAATCGATTAAACCTATATTATAATTATTGTTCACTTCATCACTTTTTCTACAAAGACCATCAAGGTTATCATTCTTCTATAATCAACCACCTATAGAGTATAGAGGTCGCCTCAGACCGATATGTGTGGAGGTCCAAGGGGGAGGCCTATGTCCAGCAGTGGACGTCCAGCGGCTGAGACGACGAGAGTATAGAGCAAAAATGTATTTACATTTAAACCAATAAAATATTTTATTTGTAAACAATATTTTTCTTTAGTAAGTTCTAAATCAAAAATAAATGTTGTGCTTTTTGATTTAATTTTTTGACATTAGTACATTAATAAGTATTACAACCAAAGTGTAAATGCTTTTAGCTGATCTTTAAGGTGTTAGACCTTATTTAGGGTCATGTATTGTTGACTCATTCTGATTTGTCAATTGCTAATTAAATTAACAGCAATTCAAACACAAAGTTCCTGTATTGATGAAAGAACAATATTGCTTACACGCAAATTGGACAAGGCCAAGCACTGACATTTTAGGTTTAGAAAGTAAATATAATGATCTATATGCATTATATTTAATTATTTGCAATATATAAAAAATCTTATTAAAGGTATATTGTATGACAATAGCTCAAAGTAAAAGTCAGTAGTCAAAAATAAATCTTAATTTTTTCAGTAATTGATCATTTGTAATATTGCCTAAAAATGAAATAAACGGTTCTACAAACATACACATAACTTTATTTTATCACAAGTATTTATGTTGAATTTCAGAGTTATTTACTTACGAGTTACGCTGTATCTTTATCTTCAATATGCGCGCAGGTAAAACAATTCTTTTGTGAAAGGATCCAATTGAACACTTTGGGTTTTAGATCACACAAGCTTGTGGATAAACGGGATATCTATATCAGTTTATAACAAGGCTGCACTTAAGTAAATTATAACAGCACACTGTGTGATTGCACCAGCAGTTATTTTCTAAAAATGGTTTTGACAATAAATTTTTAAAAATTTGATTATTGCACACAACACAACACACGTCGATCGCGATTCTCACTGGCTTTTTTCTAAGTACTCTGTATTTCTGTAGTCTCTGGTTTCATAATGATTGGTGTGAAGTTAGTCGCAATATAAAACAAAACAATCACAGCTGTTTCATGCGACACTAGAGACATCTTTATACACTAATGATTTGAAAAAGGTATGTATTCACGCCCTCTATTGTACACCTTATAAATATTTAAATACGAATTACCCAGTACATTCATGGTTTCGGTTAGTATAGTATAGATGGACTTTATTTCCAATTACATACTACATACTATATTATAAACATTTTATTTTTAAAATTTAGTTCAATATGTTCGTCATAAAACAAATTTAGCTAAACACAGAAAACATCTATTATACTTTGGAGTTTAGATATATATGTAAACTTTTCCATGGTTGCTTAAGCCCCATTCATGATTAAAATAACTATGTACGCGACACTTATTTAATACCTGGTTACAAAAACGCGGACTAAAAAAATTGTGTCTATTACTTAATAAATTTATTCTAGTTTACAAACTATGAATATCATAATATCCTATATTATGATTAGATATACAAAGTAAATAGAATTTGAAATATTACGCCTGGAAAAATGTTTCTTTTTATCTGTTTCATTTTTGCTGCGTATATTTTATGTGGCACTGGCTTTTTAACATGCAATACAATTTATCAAACTTAAGAAGTTAAAGATTTATTGATTTTGTCTTTGTAAATTTCAAAAACGTTTTCATACGTTTAAATTTTGCATCGTAATTCGTTCTTATTATTGGCAGATTGCAACGCCATGTAGCGTTCGACAGATTAGATTGTGATAATGATATGCAAGGATCGCAATTACATATTTGAGATAATATTGTTACTACTGTAGCTTGACTCTGTTGAATGATTTTAACCGACATATCGCACATACACAAACGACACTGCCATCAAGTTGGCTTGCTACTAAAATTGTCGAAAAAACGAAACAATTTTGATCTTATGATTATGGTACTAAAAGGAGAGTTTTCGTACGAAATTATTAATAAAAGATATTGAATATTGTTATCGCAATAAATCAAGTTAATCAGATATCAAACTACAGGGTTTTCTCACATTTTTCTCATTAAAATATGAAATAGGGTCGAATTAAAAGGTCCAAGGTCGGAAAGTATAAAGGAGGTTAATTCAAAATATAGGTGTAAATTTTGAACAACAGCTACCAGGACAATTAAGATATCACTTAAAAGTAAAGATGATGTTCACATTAGAACATTTAAACAACGCAAAGATGCAATCCTCTATGGGCGAATCCTACTTGAATTTGTTCAGTTTTTTTTAATAATTGGTTTAAACTAAGTATCCAGGTTAGTTTGAAATATGGGTGGTCTTGATCCGTTTTTACGCAGTGGGAAGGCCAGCTCAGAGGTGCTGGTCGCCTGTCTTACAATACTCTGTATGTCTATTATAATATTTGAAAGCTTAAAAAAATCTGGGCAAGGGGAGACCAAATTGAGATATAGATTCGGGTCGTTTACGAAAGACAGAGAGATAGATAATTTATTTTTTATAAAGTTTAACATAATAAGTTAATCTGTTCCATTTTACAACATACGGAAAAATCATTAATGATCTTATTTTGTTTTCATAAATCTTTACATTAAAAATAATGATAATTTCATTCACAAACGTAATGCGCTAAAAAAAGACCATTCAGTTCTGGTTAATTTACTTTTATTGACTATTCTTTATAATTAATTAATTCATATATTTTGGGTTGACCAGCTCACGTTGTTTACTTTAAGTCAATAACCTTAATTTTAACTTAAGCTTACTTTTTATATTATAAACGAAAAGCTATACGTCTGTATGAAACAGACGCTTAAACTAAACTAAACTAAACGACTTAAATATAATTTGAACGGTATAGTTTAAAATTAAGCAAAGGACATAGGGTTTGTAAAAAAAGGTTTAATTTTTATTTTTAGCGCATCCAAATTGTCTGGTTATATTTAAACCCAGTGTTGCCATTTCCTGATGCACAACATATCTTGACATATCCCTGTAAAAGTTATAGTCTGTTGTTTTAAATACATTTAATTATAATAATATAAATTTGCTTTTTATTTAATGCACTTCCTTATCTAGTATGATAAAGGCTAGAAGAAAAACTCAAAACATTATTCCTAACATAACTTTATATCATAATCCTAACTAAATATTATAAGTCTGTGAGGATATATTAATCTATGGTTATTTGCTACTCTCACGCAAAACCTACTTAATGGACTCGGCTGAGGCTTGGCATGCAGAATTATAGAGATTAATTCAGGTATATAGGATGCTTTTAATTTTCTTATTCCTAGGGCAACTATATCATGTACTAGCTGTTGCTCGCGACTTCGTCCCCGTCGGATCTATTTCTATTATTATGTTATAGGAAGTCAATATTAGAAGATAGACATATACTGTCGCGGACGTTTTTTTAGATCATTTAAAGAGGAATAATTCTTTCATACATATTATTTTTGTATCTTGAACCGTTTTCGCAGCGCACGCAAAGGAAGCCCTCAAAGATGAATAATTTTCCCCGTTTTTCATATTTTCCATTATATCTTCGCTCCTATTAGTAGCAGCGTGATGTTATGTAGCCTAAAGCCTTCCTCGATAAATGGTCAATTCAATAAAAAAATATTTTTTCAATTCGAACCAGTAGATCCTCAGATTAGCGCGTTCAAACAAACAAACAAACAAACAAACTCTTGAGCTTTATATATTAGTAATATAATATAGATGTAACAATAAAATATTGCACATTTAGGTACTATCATCATCATCATCATCATCATCATCAAAATAAAACAAAGACGCTTTTATATTTAAATCCTTAAAACTACGCAACCGATTTTCATGCGGATTTTTTTCATCAGATGGAGTGATTCGAGGGGAAGGTTTATATACAGTACTAGCTGTTGCTCGCGACTTCGTCCCCGTCGGATCTATTTCTATTATTATGTTATAGTGAGTCAATCTTAGAAGATAGACATATACTGTCGGGAACTTTTTTTTAGATCATTTAAAGAGGAATAATTCTTTCATTCATATTTTTTGATATCTTGAACCGTTTTCGCAGCGCACGCAAAGGAAGCCCTCAAAGATGAATAATTTTCCCCGTTTTTTTCCACATTTTCCATTATATCTTCGCGCCTATTAGTCGCAGCGTGATGTAATGTAGCCTAAAGCCTTCCTCGATAAATGGTCTATTCAATAAAAAAAGAATTTTTCACTTCGAACCCGTAGTTTCTGAGAGTAGTGCGTTCAAACAAACAATCATTCAAACTCTTCAGCTTTATATATTAGTACTAGCTGTTGCTCGCGACTTCGTCCCCGTCGGATCTATTTCTATTATTATGTTATAGTGAGTCAATCTTAGAAGATAGACATATACTGTCGCGGACTTTT
>DWAJ01003065.1:0-15649 GCA_018238005.1 Eurema mandarina
CTAGTTTTATCCACAACGAAGTTACAGGGGGTCGAAAATGGCCTGAGTTGCTTCGAGAAAAGGATGGTACGGCCGTGCCGCTTTTTTGCTCGACTTGGTGGGGGCACTGCCGTGCCCCCTGATTTTACGTATAGTCGATTTGTGTAATAAATAATTTAAGAAACAAATTAATGAAGTACAAGGAACAACGTATGATAGAGATGAAGAGAAAAACACAGGATTAACAAACGATTCCAAGTTTGACAAGACATGGTAAAGCTGTACCACTCTTGGCCGGACCAATACGGCTTACCATACTCTAACATCTTCATAATTATCAGAGTAATTCATAGTGCAGTGGCAATAATTACAAAATGATGTTACAAATGTTAAGGCAGACAACTTATTAAGATATTGTTTCTGTCTCTTTCTCACTCATGTAGAAGTCAAACGAGCTACATAATTTAATTACATCTTCACTCCAAACAATGAATGGCCGTGAACAAAATCACAAAAAACTCACGATTCAATTAATTATCGATTCAATACAAGTACCAACTGTTATGGCGTCATCAAGGGGTTCACGTGTCTCGACCTTGATCTATTTAGATCTTAGCCTCTAATTATCTTTGGCACACGTGTACAGGTTTTGACTTTATACTCTTTGTAACTCTTTAAATAATACTCCACAATGAATGGAAGTCGGTCATACTGATTATTGAGAAGTACTTGTATAGTAACGCAATAACATCGTATTTAACATATTATTTAAACATTAATTAAAATTCTAAGGTTATTTCCTATCTTCTAAATAGCTGAAAATATTTAAATACAAACAAAACTATAGATAGATATTCCAAAAAAATATTTATGCGATCATTGTAAAGGGTTAGAAATAAATGTGCACATATGAAAACTATAATTTAAGAATGAAAAATACCAGTTAACTACTCCTTTAATACAAATGAATTATATGGAAGAAATATATTTTTTTAAAGAGAAATTGACTCATCACCATTACGTAAAATCGAAAGCATTTCATTAAATTCACAGACTAGCATAACATTTATACCGATTGCATATAATTACAAGAATTCTGTCATTACCTTAATTGGGCATTTGTTGGTACGCAACGAATCGCTTTTGTATGGCGGAGCGGTACAATAAGTGATAATTGCATACATTTTATAATTACACGTACGGATGCTATCTACTTACGTTTCATTATAACTTAACAGACACTTAACACCAATTATCTTAGACTAACTAGACTCTATTAACTTAGCAAAAGATTCAATTTTGCTATGATCAGTCTAATCAAACGCAGACAAATTTTGTAAGAATTACTAGAGAAAGGGGAAGGTGGGTTTCTTGATGAATTACGATAGAATTTTAATGTTCAAAACGATTACCAAATGTATTTATAATTTGTTTGTTTATTGTGTATTTTACATTTTATTGTACTTAATAAGGGATAATGATTTCGTAAGATATGTAAATAGTGCATATTGTAATTATTGCATTATGTATACTTTTATTGATAGCGTTGTTTCGTTTACCCTAAAATCTAAATTATTCTTTTTTTACTTCCTTTGTTTATTTAACTATTTTATAATCACTAATGACGTAGGTTATCAACACATTTTTTTTTTCATGTGTTATGTACGCAGTTATCAGTTTTTAATTAGTGTTTATAAAATACGTCTCTCTGTTGCAGATTATATGAAACAGCCTTACTGAAGTCTTTGAAGAAAAATTGAATCCAGCAGTGTAAGTCTGAAACAGCAACATCGAAGAAGGAACATGCTTTGTTTGTATTCATAGCAACAAGGAGCGATATTTTTTTTATAGGTATTATCCTTATTAAATCCAAAAAGCTTCTTTGCCCTCATAATATTATTAAGTAGAGTTAAGATGCAAGATAAATTCATCATTAAGTTTGAATGAATAGAATTACTTACTACTACTAGCTTCAAAAAAATTGTCAAATTGAAAACCTTCGTAAGTTAGTTGTTAAGTTATATTTTCGCGATCCACTTATAATAAGTACCGAATTAATTTCCAACCTCAAGTATCCACTTATTACGAAAGTGGATAGAAGAAACGCTCGTTTTGTTGTGGTTTTAATTGTATTTTTAATTAGAGCTGTTTTTCTTGCGGTTTTCAAAACCGACACGAGTGGCGACGGTTCCTTTGTTAGGCCAATCATAATTATATGATTTCATTCGAACAACATTTGGCATTGTGAGAATAAATTACATGTTCACC
This sequence comes from Eurema mandarina, assembly GCA_018238005.1. Lineage (NCBI taxonomy): Eukaryota > Metazoa > Arthropoda > Insecta > Lepidoptera > Pieridae > Eurema > Eurema mandarina. The sequence continues at coordinate 2,248 of DWAJ01003065.1, forward strand.
TCTTTAGTGTCTGTTTGGTTTAGTTCTTTATCCGATTTAAAACTGCTTTTGTAGCTTCAAGCTATGATAGTGCAATTGTTATTTTTATTATAAAATTAACATGTTAATATGCCATACTAGTACTACATAGTTTTAAAATAAGTCTGTTTCAAAATACATTATCAACAAAATACAAATTTTGTTGTGTGACGGTCAGCTTTAATAGAATAAAAAATCTATAATAATAAATAGTTCCTGACAACTAAATTAATGATAAAGTGAATCGTTTACTATTACGCACTTATTGCACATACTCTCTCTGAAGAACTAATCGTTGTACCAAAACCTATCAACTATCCTTAAAACTTAAACAATGATAACGAAAAAGTATTAACCGCCTACTTGCTACGTTTAAGACGATACAAGATACTCGTACAATAGGTGATAAATAGCCCGCAACCCTGTCATTACATAACACCCACATGTCCATATCACCGTTGATATTTTAATGACTGCTAATGAGTGTTTTTATTTTTCAGTTGTAAAATTATTTCTTACGGCGCCTCTTTATACCTAGATAAACATCGAAACTCGCTTCGCACCTCGATCTGATAATCGAATTAATGCTCTCGTACCATTTCACGCTGTTTTATTGCTTTTTGTGTGCTTAATACCCGGTTTTAACCGGTAATTTCGAGTTATCAGTGAATTAGTGAAGTGATCTCGATGTGTGATTGTTGGATTTTTAATTCATGCAAATTCGGGGGCTAGTTAGACCGACATTACGTAATAAGGGTTAGTTTGCAGACGCCTTCATTTTGTATCGAGTATCTTCTTATAATATATATAGTGTGATTTATTATTATATTGCAAGCAATAATTAATTATTAGCAACCTGTATTTTTTTGGAGAAAGGAATGACTATTCTGTCTATAGGAATAATGGTAATATTTAAATTAACATCAAACTTTATACAATCAGTTACAAGTAACAATATATTAAACACGTCGTATTAGATAACTCTAACGAAAAGGGTTTTGATTAAATAAGACTTTAACTACGAGCAGTGCCGAATGAAAGACAAGTATGCAATAAAACATCCCGCAGGTATCGGAATGAAACAATCAGCGTGGCCGATCGGGAGATCTTCGAATAAGATAATCCTACTCGCGGCAAAATAACGCGAGAATTAAGCAAACTGTATTATAATGGACGACTCTTTAATTTGGTCTGTTTATCTTTTGTTAGAACTGAGTGTTGATGTTTCTTAATAACATGTAATTTACGTTTTTCGAGTCCCGAAACGTGTGTAACGTCCGTAGCATTTGAATTTTTAACGTGCTTTTTAGTTCCGTAGTTATAACATTGTATTTGAATAAACGACTGTTATGGGTCAAATGATGTTGCCACGCTTATAATACGTACTACGTGCAACGTGTATACGAATCAAATCACACATCTAATTTAAAACAAACAACTCAGCATACGAGCGATGTCAGTAACGATTAATACATTACGATAACAAATACTGATAGATTCGAAATGACAGATATAAGGCGGCGAAACGCTGCGCGCACGCCTCTTGCCGAATTCTAAATTTAAATAGTATTTACATTGAACTATCGAGAGCGCGTAATTAATACAATCTTTGTTAGAGGGTAATTCGCCAGAGCTAATGCCGGCGTGTGTAATCTTCAAAGGAGATTTAGAAACACGCGTTCTATTCTATTTTGGTCGTGTTCTGAAACAGAGAAATATTTACAATCTCTCTGGAACACTTCGGCGCATCCGACGGTCGTTATGCGAACGCATCGATTCTGAGTCAGGAGATCTGATTGGAACTACGCGGTGGGATGAATGCAGTTTTGACTAGACGGTTTGTACTAAATAAGTTGATTGACATTCTATAATATTTATAAAATGTCCTTCTTAGATTGGGAAATGCTAGATATCGTATTTAGTTATGTGATTCTAAAAATACAGAAGATTGAAGAAAGAAACATCAACGCTTTGTTTTCATTTAATTGTTGTGTTAAATATAATATAGGTACAAAAGTAAAATAAAATTATGATTATTATTACCTATATTTTACAACTAACTACAAGCTTATAAGCTGTATAGGTAATTAGATATAAAAAATAATCAAACGTACAATATTCATATGCGTAGACTATAAAGATTACAGCGATTATAATATTATACTTGGAAGAGAAATATAAAGGTTGAGACCTATGCTTTTTAGACTTTTTAAAGTTGTTTTAAAGTCACTTTTGAATTCTAAATTACAATCTAAATACAAATAATGCCCAATGATCGGCAACTAAACACGCACTTGGCCAGGTTTTATAGAAAATATCAATTTACGACGCTTCCTTGCCAAGCAGTGCAGTCATAAAGAAATATCGAAATAACGTTTTTATTAGACCATTTATCCAAATGTATACTAGGTCAAACGCTTTGTCATTTCGAACTGCCTACGCAAGAAGTAATTAAAAACGAAAATAAACACAGCTTGGAATCGTAAAAGAATATCTAAGTCTATAAATGAGTGCAGATGAACGGTAATAAAACTGACTCAGAAATAAATCTAATGAGATTTGGAGAATAGGTGAGGATAGTGTCGAGTATTTACTATGACGTAATAGCTTTAAAGAATGCTATTAAAAGCGAGAATTATTGAACAGTATATTAAACACCTAATTCTATTGCAATGGACCGATAAAATGCGGGCTATTCGCGTGCTTTTAATATTTGGATTATACGCGTAATATCTTGATGTATTAAGAATGAGGAATGCTATATTGTAAACCAACTGTATTCCGTGGTTTCATACGTGTCCTGGGTTTAAAGGTTTTCCTCTCAATAATGTGTAAAAACAATTATCACAAGTGCTATATAAGCTATTACCTATACTTCTTATTTCAAGATTTGGTTTTGTTTCAAAAATCTATTCTCAGTTTTCTCATATTTATAACTCAGTACCTGATGATTGTGAAAATGTATGCAAGTTGGATTCTTGTTTTTCCACAATGCCAAAAACATAGCTGTTGAAATTTTACAAAACTATAGCATCACTCATAGTCTAGTTGCAATTTAGAAATTCATGTAATTCAATTAAAATGGTTTTTTTTTGTTAAATTCTCATAGCATCTGGCTTCACTTTAATTGCATGTAATTCGACCACTTTATATTAAATTTCTTTTTGTGTAACTTTTGGTTTCATGTGAATTGCTTATATGTTGATTCATGCCATGTTAGTGTATGTATCAGAACGATAAGTCAAGAGGGTCATAGTATTTCCAAAGAGTTGCAATAAAAATCGGTCCAGATTCCACATCGAAAATAAGACGTATTTTGGTCGCGTGCCAAGTTCATTATGAGCGTTCATGAAATTTCACATTTGAATTATTTTACTGTCTGACTTATGGCCGTTACTTAAATATTTGGTAAACAGGAAAAATATAGCTCTGATCGATCAAATTCAATGTGTTGTTAAAGTAAGTGGATGGTGCTTTTGAAACGCCTATTTTTAATCTACGTATTAATCATGATGAACTAATGCGGTATACTTAAAATTTTAATGTGGAAAATTTCTTCATAATACGTAGGTGTAGAAAATACGTTGATATAGCAATTTTTAGATACGCAACATTAATAAACTAAGTAGATTTTGTACCTATTCAAGTTTTTCAACACATGTGTAAGACAATCGATATAATATTATAATAGTCGTTTTTGTTTATATTTACAATTGTATATTCTTATTTTTAAAAGAGCAACTATCAGAATTTCTTGCCGGTTCTTCTCTGTAGAAACTGCCTTCCGAACCGGTGGTAAATGTTTTGTACCATGACGATTCAAAAGTGGCACTATATGTTGCTTAATTGAATAAAGATACTTTTGACTTTGAAAGTCAAAACTTTGGCTTCGTGGGTCATTAAAACAGTAAGATCAAGAAGTACCCAAGACAATATGTTCAAATTTACCTATTATAAAACACTTCAATCCCCTTTAATTACTACTACGCATTACCTACCGCTAATATAGGATACGTTGCATAATTTAACTTGCAATATGCATTCCAACAATAGAACGGCACATTAGGCGTGATTCATCTTCTGATCCATGCGCAAATCGTAGATTATCGAAGTAGAACACTAACACTTGCTGGATGCATTAAAACGCACGTGAACCTAATTTACGCCTGTAAATAATCTCCTTGACGCCAACCAACATTAACAAAGTAGCGGTTGATGCATCAAACGATACGACGTCGCCTCGCTAATAAGTCGCACTCATTAAGACCGAGCTTACCACGACTCAATGTTGGAAACCGCGATATCTAGCGCTAACTAGAGCCCCCTTATTTATCGCGGACCATCTGTCAGAAACGTTCCAATTTCGAATTCAAACCCCGATTATAATTGGATATTATTTTTGTTAAGAGTTCTAATAAGCTGGCTGGAATCACGTACATTGTTAGAATGGTAACAAACACATTGACGTGTGTTTACGCGTTCTCAATTAGATCGTCCATTGATGTATTGGTGTTGGTTCAGTACGTCGGTGTGCAATGCGCCCGATTGAGAAGTAACGCGAGGTCTGTATCTGGAACTGATTAGCGGGCGCGCGTGTGTGCGTGTATATCTCTTAGGCGAGCGCGCGTGTGTGCCCCGCATTAAGTATGCTTTACATTTTATTATTTAATGATTCATCTTAGGATATAGAAATAGTCAGGAATGCTTGCGCTGTTCGCGATGAAAAGCTAGTAATAATAGAATATTGGCACATCTGCCCCACTATATAAGTTTTAATGTTATTACTTTTCTACTGTATATTCGGCTCCAGGTTTATTTTAAGAGTGTTTATGTGTTTAATTGCGATCCGCGGATTATTTCTCGGCTATGAACTAAAAATTTTACAGCTGTTTTTATAACGACCACCTGACCGACGACAGAATTAAGTGTTTATGAAATATTTTCGGCCGAATTATAAAATGAGCTATAAATTTAACATTTTTGTGACTATAATTTGACATGCGGCTGTAAATATGATTGTAATAGTTTCCGGTAAATTAGTTTTATTAAATTTGTTTTAATATTTTTAATGTGTTTATAGAATTATATAGCAGAACATGTTAGTGGAACTGGTTAGCCAATAGATTTAACTTGTATCAATTATGCAAATAACTAATTTGGGTACCTATTATTTAATAGTCTCTTTAATTATTTATATATAAGTAGAAATCGAAACTAAACAGAATTAATCAATCTTTTTGTTTAGAAAGTAACACTACTGTTAACTAAATAAGCCCACTTTCACTTGCAACATTAATTTAGAAATAACTACGGTATTAATAAAGGTTACACACAATGGACAAATTATTTCATAATAACACAAAAAAGCTCTTAATCTAAAATTAACGTGTACGCATGACTAGTGTTTTAGAGCCCTGACGACATTCGCCATCTTAACAAATTGGGAGAATATTAAGTGTATGAGGGGTCAAACTTGGCTGGTCGATTGGTCTAATCTACTGCTATTAAGTTGATCATTAAATATGAATTATAAACACAAAAGAAAGCATAAGAAAAGTAATCAGGGCTGACCATTATTATATTGCGTCTCGACGCTTACTTGCTAGTGTGACGATCGAAATGTCTGTATTGAATTTGTTTGAATGTGTGAGTATTTATTTTACAAATGAGTGCTTTAAGAGTAGTAAGTATGTAGCGGAGGTACTTCCTATTGTATATAGGTACTTCCATAAGATGCACCTATAGACAAAAATGTTCTTTTTGATTTAAAAAGGTTTAGAATTTTTTTTGATGAATCTCAAACTAAAGAATATTAAAAATAAATTCTAATTTGAACGAAGACAAATTCAAAAACATAACTAACAACAATAGTAAACGAGTTATTAAGACAGCTTTTTTTGTATATAAATACCAAATTACAAAAAAAAACTTTTGTTAAACTGGCTGTTGTATCAATCTTCAATCAATTCTCGCCGTGTCCTCTATAACGGAAACAATATATAAAACATTGTATGCCTGCGTAGAACAAAGAGCGTCGATTATTATAATTGTTCACTTCATAATACGACATACATCGATACGCCGATAGTATCGGAAACGGCGTCGCGTCTTGAATTATATTAACACTTTTGCAATGAACTATGCTCACGTGAATTTATCTTAGTGAGTACTTTTGTACGAGAAATATGTGAATAGAGTTTCTTACCTTTACCTTATTTTCTGACTTTTAACTGTTAACCGACATTATTTAATTATTGGTTTTGATTCATATACCTTCGTTCATATTCCTTACTACGAGCTTATATCTTTATTTAAAATATACATAGGAAAACTTTAAATATAACGCAAGCCAGGTTAGCAAATATTGCCTAATCATATTAAAAATAACAATTAAGAATGGTATCCTTTGGGCAATTAAAAAGAGAGAGACCCTTCTTCGAATTGCTACATTGTTCGTTTCGACGTAATAGTGCACATTCTCTTAATCGATTTTTAAATTTATCTTCATAAATAAAAAAATACATTATTTCTAAGTTGCTTAAAATAAGGTAAAAAAATCAAACAAAAAGTTGCTATAGCATTATAAATTACTACATACCTAGTGTTCGTAGGAAAATATTCGTGTCATTAGGCGCACTTTAATCGGAGGCTCTTAGACGAATTATCAGATTTTGTCACACTTAATGTAATCCCCCTTAATGAGTGCGAGCCATTTACAGTTATGACTAGAGGTCATTATATCGCTCAAAAGTTTTTAGGTACATTACTTTGTTATACACATTTATATTGATATGAATTTTTAACGTAACAATTTTTTATGTAGAAAAGTATTGATCGTTATTCCTAACATGTAGTGAAAAAATTATTAAATATAACACATTTAAAATCACAAAATATCTTAACATTAAGCCATTGATTAAACAAGGATCGAGACTTCATTACCTAGTAATATTAAAAATATACTGAAAATACTTTTTAATCGACTGTCCAACTCGTTATGATTTAAACAAAAACAGTTTTTATTTAAAGCCTACGAAGCAGTAACATATTTAAGGGCAGGGTGCCTCTCATTTGTCTAAAACTTACAAAAAGTATCAGATATTTTGTCATATTACTTAAATATGTTAAGGTATATTTGTTTACAGCTAGCGGACTCGTGCTCCCTTCGTTGACATAATGTTAATTATCCTTTTCGGTTTTTTGTCACACTCAGCAATAATGTGCCTTTCTATTGGTGAAAGAATTTTTAAAATTGGTTCAGTGGATCCCGAGATTACCCCTTACAATTTAACAAACACACAAACTTTACTTCTTTATAATTAATATTAGTATAGATTACTAAACTACAATAATATAAGAACTAAGACTAAAAGACCATTAATGTACAAATAGTGTCAGTTTATCATACATAGTTCCGACAATATTGGGCGCTGTAATTCATTAGTAAGAAAACCGGTGGGCTTTTGCTAAAGCTACGATCACAATGTTGATATGAGTAGCAATGCTATTTAGTCTTAGTAAAGATATGTTTACGATGTTTTTAAGACCGATATTCATTAAAACCAACTAAACTTAAAATTGTTGATAATAGGTATATTAAACTTTAACTTGTATAAACAATAAATGGGAGCACTGAAGGCTTATATTTTCATTTCCCCCTTTTTTTCCTATTCTAAGAGCCGGCAACACATTATTCATGGGTGGACATTGCGTACTCCTGTTAAGTTGCCGGCCTTCACATGAAAATAATATTGAACCCACTTGTTTTGTAATAATCTATATCCTTCAGTTTTACTAGCCTTAAATTAAATCTGTTATTATCTTAAAATTACCTCCAATAATATCCAAACTTTACTTCTTCAAAATATTCGTAAAAAGCCGTCTGTGTCCTATATATGTAGCTGCAATATTCACCTTCTACAATAAGCCTAACGAATTCGGTGATAATTTATTAATTTCCCCGTTCTTTGTTTGTTCCCCGATGATCAATGTTCGCTCCGGACCAAATGATAAGACTTTTGTTTTCGTGATTGTACTTTGTTAATCATACTTTCTTAATTAAGGAAACTTGCTACAGTTAATTCCGATCGTGCGATAAAGCAGTTTGTTGTGTTAATGAGTTCCTAATCTGGATCGAAACATTATGTTTTGATAATTTCCAAATTATTACCTCGCTTTTCTTAATTAACATTCCAAGTTTAAATTTATGTAAATCATTGATAGCGACTCGTTTAATGAATGATAACGCGCGATTAATATACCAATTCATTTTAATTGCTTTTTACACGAAAAATTTAAAATAATTTACAATTTAAAATTAAAAATATACCTACTCTTGAACAACATACGTATTTCACAATACATTTCAACATGACGTAACCAAAACTGAATATTCATAGACTGCGTTTCGAAGCTATCTTAAATAAATATCCGGAAGGACGTTTATTCGTCCCAAATACGGCATTAAAGCGCTTACAAATCCGAGTCGCCAGGGGGCTATTCTCCTATCAATCTCGAAGATGATAGGATATCCACGAGATGCATAATGCCGCTACAGATAGCTGCCCCGGCACGAAGCCTGCAAGCTTTGCAATTTATTGTTTCACGATCTCAAGCGGGCTCATTATTAAAACCGTTTGATACCTAGAGGTGTTGCTGACGCCTCAGGCCCGCTGCGCCAATTACTCTCCGTGCTATAGTTTAACTAACAATGCCTTTCTTGACTTTTACTCGCTTTGTTTTATGCGGTCCTGGTAACTTTAAATGCTTTTTGATTACTTGAAGCTGTAAAAGATTTATTTAACTTCTATTTACGTGCAAACGTTCGAAATACTAAACGTTTTATTTTTTTACTTTCAGTTTGGTAATAAATAACATATAAAGCTAAACAATTAAACATTTCGTATAGATTAATGTTTATCGCTACCATAATCACACAAACTTCGAGCATGTAAAATTATTTTATGACAACAAACTAATGAATAAAACAGAAATAATAACCAACGAAAAATCAAATGACGAAAAACCATTAGTGATACAAAACGGTAGCGATTAAACGACTAACAAAAACAATTCCCTTCAACTTCAACAAACAAAATCGATTGGGCTTAATTGTAGTCTGATCAATAACTAATTGTGTTCCCCACACGTATACGATAAAGAATAATTACTGGCTGCCGGCCAAATAAATCGATCCACATCAAATGCGTGGTTAATCCATCATTTAGATATTACGCCGCGATTGAAGCGTATACTTTTTAATTTCCAAAATTACGCGCGTTTACTCAAAGGCGCTTACACGTAATTACTATGCCGTAAATTGTCCAAGGGCTAGGGGCCGTCTTGGCCGCGTAACATCGACCTGTCGTGTTATTTTTGTAATCACTTCCATTCCGTATAACACGACATTAATTAAAATTTAGTTTCAGGCCATTAGTTTCCATCGCGTTTCTTCGAGTAAAATTTTTTCCTAGTTGTAATTATAGAGCTCGGGTGCGAGGCTAAATGGGCACCGTAATGACAAATAACATTGTATCGAAGGTAGCTATGAATTTTGTATTCAAATTAGTGCGACTAATAGGTGCTAGGTGTGGATTTAAATGAACGGTACCGCACTGCGCTTTTGTTAATGATTTCTAGTGTTTTATTAATGTTTCATGAAACTATTATATTAACAAACAAGGTAAGAATATCTTAAATTAATATTTAGTGCGTTTTAGCGTACATATACTCACGTACACGTCTTAGTGAGTAATGACTAAAGTGAAATTAGCTTATTTCTCTTTACTTTTCTTCACGTTATGCTGATCGCTTTAAGATTAAAACTCTATTTATAAAATGTTACACATATCATAGGCCTATACAAAACCATCACCGCGTGATTAGAAAACGGTAGCCGAAACTTAGAACTGGTTTGGGTCAGTGTAGACTCGTGACTTTACCGGTAATAAGGCTGTGTACACATGTTCGCCGAGTTATTAATTAACAGGTCGACAGCAAACAGACAGCGGCTACCGAACTGCGCTCAGCACACAAGAGTGTTTGCCCAAAGACGGCGTGTAGAATCTCATTACCCTGTTTCTCGGAAAATTGGGAGTGAGAAAGCCTTAAAAAGATGATGTGGACCTTTTTGTCCGTTTGTTATCGCTCGAACGTCGTAATGTATGTTCTTAGAAGGATGTTTGACTGTAAAATTGTTTGGTGCGAATGTGTTGTCAATGTGGTATATGGGTTTTATATTTACAAAGAGACACATATTTCTAATTTTATTACGTGTCATTAGTAGGGCTTAATGAACGTTCCTTATTATGACCATCATCATCATACATAACACGCACGACTCTTTATGCTAACCGTCGAAATGTAAAACTGCGTTATTCGGACCTAATTATATATACAAAACAAAGAAGAATCTCATTCACGTACTTATTTCAAATAGTTGTACCAGCAAACATACAAGACAAATACATACCTTGTCTATCAGAGCAGCAGAGCAGGTAATTTGTGTCGGTAAAAACGCGTCGCACCTATTGACAACCCAAACATTTGCCTTGGGCAATCGACCTGACCGTAGACATGGACTCAAGTGCACTTAGAACAATCACACGGAACCACGTGACATAATTGTGAACTATAAATGGTTTTATTTAGGGCGGGCGGTGGAAACGTGCGCGGGCGCCGGCTGCAGCCTAACATTGGCACTCGGCAGACGTTCCGTACACGATGTTTGGATATTGTAAGTCAGTCAATGGACTGACGCTCGCTACATTTGCAATGTTTTCACAAACTACGTAACTGTACGGTTAATTTACTTGTGTTTCTGCGCTTGGTTAGTGTTTGAATTCGAGCATATAGTCTGAGAGTTTACTTTTCTATAATGGAATAATTATGCATGTGTCTGTCCATTTAGAGCTCTTTGTATAGGTTGGATTAAGCATTGAAAGGTTTTAATTAGTTGACTGGATATTGTTTTTATTTACCTACATACATTTATAAAATATGTTTTCTTATGCCTCTTATTTCTTATTATAAGACTCGTTCCACACAGCTCCACGCATTGGCATAGAGATGACTCCATTCTTAATTTTTTATCGTGACGCGGAAAGTTATAATGAGATGGAATCTATTTCGGACTTCACTTAGGATATGAATACACTTCGAACACCGTCTTATTTTGTTCGACCTTGCGCTTTTAATTGAAAGTGTTGACACGAAACACTGATTTATAGCTTTACACAAAATGTAACAAGACACAGTTCTACCAGAAAGTGGGTTCGCAATTTTATTATTCAATAAATCATCTATTTGGCGCCATGCATGCATTATTTTTAAACGGAGTGATTTCATTGTTAGATTCTCAGTCATATAGGATTTTATTTTTATACTTACTGGAAATTTTGTGAAGACGATTTATAAGAATATTACGCACGTTGTTTCCTTGTAATTATACAAAATTTTAAAAACATTTTTTACGTACGAAGGTCAAGATTGAGAGTTAAAAGTTTAAAACAGGTAAATAAAAAAAAATATGCTTTCTTTAGTCGCTAGACATGTCTTTACGATATTTTAGTGAGTGATAAAATTACGCTTAATGAATAACTAATTAAAAATAAAAAATTTTACATCACACAATTACCTATAAAATAATAGCTAGAATACTGAAAACCTATTCTACCCATTCGTTCTTCCCTTAAAAGATTAGAAAAGTCACGTGGAAATTGAAATTACCATAAGGGATATAATGTTAATATACTCGTATCAATACGATTTGGCGATGCGAACTATTTATACGTAATCCAGCATCCGGTTAGCGTTGCAGCGAGATTGAGCAACGAACATCCAATGATCCTCACTAACTACCGTATTTATTAGTTGCTAAAATAACTATGGAAACTTTTATTAAATAAGAATAGAACAGAGATTGAAATATTTGGTTCTATATACAGATTAGATTGTTTTTATAAGTATTATAAACGGGAAAGTTTGTGACGTTGAAGTAAGTTTGTTGCTCATTTACGTAAAAAGTACCAAAAGGATTTAGCTCTAGTTTAGCAAACATGTAGATTAAACCCTAAATTAACACATAGGATACTTTTTAAGCCCGGTAATGACACGGGATCTATATATCTAATAGCATGGAAAGGGTAGATATGTTATATGTTGAAGCATTCATATCTCTAATACTATTAGTTTGATTTTCAAATTTCACTTATAGGTATTATATTGATTATCTAGACACGTACTATATATATATTGGAAATCAAAATTTTAAATCATATACGACTAGAAGTAAAAAGCAAATGATAGCCTCTAAGAAATTATGAACAACTACCGGACCCGTGCCCACTTCGTTGGGCATAATGTTAACATTCCTTTTTTATATATAGCCTATGACACTCAGCAATGATTTAGCTTTCTATTGGTGAAAGACTTTTTAAAATTGGTTCAGTAGATACCGAGATTACCACTTACAATTCAACAAACACACAGACTTTACTGCTTTACAATATTAGTATGGCTGAATTAATTATTATTTCAATTGTACGATTTTTTTAAATTACATAATCTTCATGATATATTTTAAAAACATTATAATTTCAAAGACTAGTCTCGAATCTGCACGCCTAATTGATCCAGTTAATTAGTCTTCATTAATAAATAGTGCGGTCACAAATTAACCTAATTAGCCACGCGACGCCGGGTCGAACTTTAATTATACTAAATCTGACCTGTATTTATTAGACTAGATGCGTAGGAGTCCTGCGATCATGTGTATTTTTGGGTATGGGATCACTAAGAATTAGATACTTGTACTGGCTGAAAGGAAAGCTTTTTTAAAATGATGATGAATGATGAGAAAAGCCAGTAAAGATATTTTATGTCACATAACAAAATTTGCAGATGACTGGGCTGTACTAGAGTCACACAGCTCAAACGAGATTGTTGATACAGAATATCAACAATGGGTGTTACTATATATTAGGTACATATTGTAATTTTTTACAACAGAAAAGTATGTATATGTAATGAATCAGTTATCTAGTTGTACTACAAAGGCTATATTAAAATAAACTTTCGGAAGATTTATTATTATTAAATCATCTTTTCAGACATGATCATCTATTATTTTGTCCTATATTTTCTCTTTCTCGTTTTAAATTTGGCCAGGCGTTAGTTGTAAGTGGGGTAGTGGAATATTCCTTTATAAAATATATTAAACGATTTATTACAAAGTTTTAATTACTTTACTAGACTTGTCATAGTCCAATCTCGAGTCCTGACATTCTTCGGTCACGTGTCGCGTCGTGGTGATATCTCCATAGAACGCTTAGTTGTGCAGGGTAGGGTTGAAGGAGTCAGACCACGGGGAAGATCACCTATGCGA
>DWAJ01003066.1:0-15647 GCA_018238005.1 Eurema mandarina
TGAGTAATCAAGTTCTTTTTATAATGATACAAAAACTATGACAATGATACAAAAATAATAAGAATATAAGAATTTATAATAATACAAAAACTACGCAAGACAATACGGCTAAACGTTGAACCGCCGCATTACAAAACGGCCCTGTTTTTCAAAACGGCTAGCACTGTAACACAGCGGATTATACAATCCGCCTGCGACATATCTAAGTAATCTTTTGTTTCTTTGACATAGCAACAAATACGGGTATTATATTTTTATAATCTAAGACTGGGACTAATTATATTTTTTATTTATATACCTTGTCGTCATGCCTTTTATAGCTTCCAACGTTTAAAACGAAATACAAAGTACGCATTTTAATTGTAAGTAACAAAGGCCATTCTAGCTAGGATCGACGTAATCTTTACTTTCTAATTCCTTCAAGACGAAGACGTCATACAGTAATTGTAATAATTAAGATGCAAAAATAATGAATCAATATTGTTATCTGATCATAATCGTATGTTATTTTGTTGATATCTATATTTAAGACTTGGAAGATGTATTTAACATTAAGTCGTTTTTAGTATAGTAATAAATCTAATTTTAATAAGTTCTTAATTTAATACGATTCATTAATTATTTTACTACGTCTCTCATTGCAAAGCATCTGCTAAGTACTAACTTGCATGTATAGCGCCGCTTATACGTCGTTACTCCTAGTCCTACAAAAAGTATAAGGTATATATCGGTACTCACCTTGGTGGTGCTGCGGCGACGGCGTGCCCTGGTGCTGGAAGGACGCATACATCCCTTGCTGCGCGGCCGCCGACACGTGCCCGCCGCCCGCGCCGCTCACTTGCATATGTTGAGCAGCTGATACCTGAACGAACCAATACACATTGTTTAGGAACTGGACTGACGTATGAACAGGAGTCAAAGCTGTTTGTGAATTGATATGATTTACCTATTGGATTATATTCATTTTAATGCAGTTCAATATGGACGTAAAAGTAGTCACAACCAAATATCAACGCTTCTTTTAACTTTAACATAAGTCGCTAACTATTCCTTAAATAAAAATAAAGCAGGAAGACTTGATTAAGTCATAACTTCAAAAACATCAAAAGAATAAAATTCGCATTTTAAAATAACGATATAAACTTCAACTTCATCGCGACTTATTTTAAAATCTTCTCCACGCTATAAAACCTGTTTTAGCGGATATCTTTATGGGTAATTGGGATATCTAGCGCTTTCACCGATCGCAGCAGATCCACGACTAAATATACCGTTTCTGAATAAATAATAGGAGCATGGGATCGCTAAAGCGTTAATATTTTATTGCTTTGGTGCCTTCCACGGCCGAGTCTAGAGCATTTCCTGCAGATCGAGTATTGGGATGGTGTTAGGGAGCGACGCGTGACGTTTAAATCGTCTCGGTGACAGCTGCCAGTGAATATGAACACATATTCACACATGGGTTCTACCGGACGCCGCAAACCAGTTTAGCCGCCCGCACTCCTCACCACGGTTTTGCCACTCGTCGACCGTCAATATTATATGCGTAATAGCCGCTTTGCCGTACTACACAGGCTACAGCCAGACGAGCTAACGGCACCGCTTATCTAGTCGCACATCGGCTTTCCGCGGCGCCCTTGTATCACTCAATATTGTAGATTACCTTCTCATTGCATAGTAAAAAAAACTTTTCCACATCCTAGTCGAAAATTTCGAGATTTAGCTACAATAAGAACGGTAACGCAATAGCAGTCACCGCAAAATTTGTAAGATTTATAAATATCCATCACATCGTCACGTACTTTCAATCGAATCGGTTCACAAATAGCGGTTGATCCTCGGGCGTGACGTCACGGGAGTAAGCTAACGGTAGGTATATATAACGCGCCTACACAACACAACGACGTCACCGCCCACCATTAACAGGTCAAAGGTGAAATCTATAACTGAACCTGCATGACTTATATTATTGGAACTACTCTTTACTAGTACTATATAGCTTCACTTTACAGAATTTAACTGAAATATAAAATATCCTTATTGTAAAAATTTGTACAATTTTTTTTTTACGATTTCTTTATACAAAAAGTCATTTAATAAGTTTCTAAACTGAAAGATGAAGCTTGACAAAGTCCTAAAAGGACCTAAAAGTTTTTATATGTCAAGGACCGCAGGAGCCTTCTCGAATCGACAAATAAAACAGAGCTACACAAAACAACCTTCACTTCTTTTGAGTATTGTACTGTTATGGCTTTTCCGAATGAGTCAGGAAAAAGTTTACAAGTGCTAGTCAAAGCTTTCGTTAAAAACCAAAGGCGTGATCTACCCTCCTGACACAAGCTGTCACGTGTGATTCCCATTGCATTTCTTCGTTGAAGTTAAACAATTTTATTAAATGTAGAGCATGAAGTTGCTTTACCGTTGTAATATGTATGGCCACTCAAGCACTCAAAGTACTTGGTTGTTTTGTCACATTTGTATTGAGTGCCGCAATTTGTTACTTTTATTCTTTTGTATTATAACAATTAATTTCAGAGCATTTCATAGAATGTCGAAATATTACTGAAACGGTCCGCCATACAGAACAAAAATCTTTTGT
Source organism: Eurema mandarina (assembly GCA_018238005.1). NCBI lineage: Eukaryota > Metazoa > Arthropoda > Insecta > Lepidoptera > Pieridae > Eurema > Eurema mandarina. Next base: position 2,600 of record DWAJ01003066.1, read on the forward strand.
AATACTGACATTGCCTGTGCAAATTGTGCAGTGCAGTTTATTTAGCTGTCTAATTTGTAAGCGTATTCCCATAGCCGTATCGATTATATTGCCTTTATAACGTTTATTATCTGAGCGAGCTTCGCACTGGCAGTGTTTTTAATTAAGGGAGTAGTTAGATAGTAATGGGTGGGGACACGTGTGCTCACAGGAAGTTATCTACGGCTCTTTTTATTCCGTTCGAATTGTACCGATGTCATCGCCCGTGTCCCGGCGTCTTATCGTACATTGTTACAGTTTAGAAAGTTGTAGAAGACCGGTTCCAAACAATGTACCGGGTCCTACGAATATCTAATGCAAACCACTCACAGTTAATATAAGCTGATGACAACTTAAACAATGGAAATTAAGAGCGTAAATGAATGTTTACGAAACGGTCGTAAAATAAACTCAAGACTTTATGCAACCTTTTAGAAATACACTCATGACAAGACGGAGGTATCAATCATTACAGTTTATTTTTAGTATGTGCTATTTATATCATATCTATAATTGTTTGATAGAATAAATTGACCTATAATTTGGAAATTATGGTAATAAATTTCCTAACATGAAAAGAAACAAGTCAATTTGGCATTAATGATATTGTTAGTAAAAATCCATCAATTGGCATGTACTATTATATTTGCGCTTTGCTATAGTGTAAAATACTCGTGCGCACGCCTAATGAGATGAATTCTACCGTAACCAGTCATAGGCATAAACTTGTCCAAATCTTATTTGAATTACGAAGGTATTATTTCAGTGCAAATACCAGGAATAATGGAAAGGCAAAAAACATCTATGGTACACTATGACGATAAAATACTTAGAATTCTTTAGGTTAATAACTAGGTCAGTGCGAGATTTGCGATTTTACTTACTTGAAGGCCTGCAGAGTTTGGGCAATGGAAAATTTAGTATATTACATTGAAATAGGTATATTAAAGTAAAAACAAACAAAAATTTTAAGAATTAATAATCGATACTATTAAATTGTGATTTGACACAATCGATCCTCTTGCCACCAACAATGTTGTTATTAATTAATTCGATAAATAAAACATATTGTAGTAGATCTATAAAAGTGAACTCGATTACATGTTTCATTATTCATAACTTTACACTTTCGAAAACGTAAGTGCGACTCTTACTTTGCAATTCGTATTGCCGCATTATTTCCGAAACTTTCAAACGTTTGAAATCAACTATTGGCGAATTATAAAACGCCAACTTTTTTAGTTCATGAAGTCAGAACTTTATTTACAGGTCATATTCTGTAACATGTGGTCGTGTCCGACCACATATGCTATTTGCGAATCTTGTTAGTAAGCATAATTCAGATCTCTATAACATCGTAAACAAATCCATGTTTAGATTAAGCATTGTAATAGATTGTATGAAAATTGATGTAATGGAGTGTTAACGAAATTATAAATAGATATTACGCCTGTTCATTAGCACTTATTGCGGAGCTGTAAATTCTGAGACATAATTTAGTGGAACGGGCGTGGGTTTAGCGCTAGAAGAAGAAGACACGGATAGACGCGTCGCACTCGTCAACCCTTCGCAGTCTGCGAGCGGACGGGCCGCGCGGCGCGCGCACTCTCACCCCGGTCGATAACACCCCAGACTCCTATGTTTTTTATGTCTTTTAGCGCCAAGAATTGTTTAATAAAATAGTAACAAACCCCAAATGCATTTTTTTAAGTTATAAAATAAATCACTTAAATTATTTCTATAGGTAAAACATAGGTTATGTTTTAAAAGTCAAGAAAGTTCATTCACTACGAATTTGCTGCGGTTACGTTTTGGCGCCAAGAGCTCCGTTGGTATAGAAAGAAAGTTTTATAAACCGCCTTCTGAAAGACCTCTCTCCTTTTTCATTGAAATTAAAAGTAATATATTCTTACCTGAAGATTATGATGAGGTTGCGTAAGATGTAATTGCTGTTGCTGGGACATGTGCAAGTGGTCCATGGCGGGCGGAGCTGGTCGCGGCCTGTAGCTCCCGTAGCCGCGGTATCGCGCCCAGTCGCCGCCTGTCGCTTGCTGATGCTGCTCCGCCATGTGTTTGAGCGTCTGCGCCGCCGGCGACATTTCTCCGCCTCCATAAGGCCTGGGAGCCGGCTCTCCTTCTGGAGGTTCTAAGCTACCTATATTGCCACCGTTCAACTTCCCACCATCGAGATCAAAGTCTTTCATAAACTCAGGATACTCGGATATTTCAGTGATGAGATCTTCAAAGGTATCGTCGCCGTCGTCTTCCCCAATCAAGTCGGCTAAGCCGGGGAAGGCTGACGCGGCGTCTCTCTCTAATGCAGCAGCACATTCGTCTAGACCGACGAATTCATCGTCGGCGACTTCAGACTTGCATTCTGCTTTGCACTCCCGCTCACAGTCGAGCGGCGTCGAAACTCGAGGTGGCTGGCTCGGAGGTGGCGAGCCGGAAGTTTTTACAGCATTAGCTAAAGCTTTGACAGTAACATTGGTCGATATTTGCTGCGGCTGGGAGTCCGCGGCAGAGGTAGTGAACTCGAGCTGCTGAACGATTTCGACGGAGAATTTTGTAAGAGCCTCGCCAGGTCCGCCTCCGCCGGTGTTGCCACCTCCGCATTGTAATTTTGCGGGTGGTTCGTAATCGCCGCATCCGAATTTTTGTTGCTGTAAAAACAAAATGGATTCAATAATTAAACGTTTGGCGCGTACTAGTAATAGTTCGATAAATAAAATCATTTATTCAATAAAAGTTAAATGGAACAAAATGATTCAAATAAATGCAAGGAAGCGTTTATAACTTTACAAATCATGCTCGGTATGCGTGTTTAATGTAACATATCTATACGTACATGTGTACAGTTATCAATGTTATTCAATATCCAAAGACATAGCAGTTAAGACATACACAATGTAAAGATCATTGCAAACGTTTAATTTCCTGTCGACAACGAGCTTTACTTCCACTTTGGAGATGAGTACTAAATCGATACAAAATAAGGACATCGAGTAACTATGTAAGAATCTAGAAAGTTTGATATAGACACAGAAGGGAACTACCCTTCTACTATGGAGATATATATATATGGATAAATTTACTATGGAATTAAAATGACTTGGTAACACTGTTATAAGACCTTGTTACAATGATCACGTGTTTAAATATAACACTTACTAACGTACGTGTACGCGAAGTAAACAAAATGTTCACATAACGCGTACATTCGCCTCCCGCTCAACGACAGCTATTTAAAGACATTGATTCAACTATGGGAGTGCAATGTGAGCAATCGACGAACAAAAATCATTAATCGATGTGAATAACAATTTAAAGTCATTCACAGTCACAGGAGTCATAAAATTCTACAAAAATGTAGATAAGCTTATATGATTTCTTACGATTCCATACGGTATGGTTTAATTTGTTCTCTAATCAAGACATTGACCGACAGCCAGAAATGTAAATAAACTATAACATAGGTATAAATCAGGCGATCACGCTTTGTTATTTTGTAATTACATGACTGTGATAACATTCATCCAATGCTATACTAAAGTACTTAACGAGTATGATTGCTGTAATTCTTACTTTTATCAGAAAATTTGTACGTTAAATAATAATAATAGACATATACATAATATCATTCAGACGACTCAAAAATTGTGTCCCGAATTTTTCGATGTCTGACATACATCAATACAATATTTCACTTACTTAATTAAAAAAAAAAATTACATATTCCCAGTAATGGGCATAGTAACAATACTATAACATAGAAATGTTACAATAGAAATTCTAAAAGGAATTAAATATGAGTACGTTGTAGATTTTATATACGATAATTTATACAGAATACTATGTATGCTATTTTATTTTGCATCAATAAAAATATACAATAAAGTTGTATTCGTAGCAAACTAATAGTTATTTCGATCATATAATATTCCTCCTTTCTGTAGCTAAGGGGATATATTTGCAGGTTGTATTTGCGCATCCACTAGTATATTAATTTGCCATAAAAATAAGGAAAAGTTTGGATAGTCAATTTAAATTATTTGTAGATCGGATAAGCATGAACACTGGGTATATAATATATGAAGCCAAAATAAATGCTAGAACGAAGTTTAAAGTGATTAGCTGTTTATACAGTAACAGAAAACGGCTCAGGGCGCGCACTCGGAGGTCACCGCAGTGAGCGGCGCGAGACAATGCGAGGCGATGCTTGCGAAATTGCGCAGTTTACACAACCGAACTGCTCAGCCCTACCATGCCTCTAGTTTCAATACACAATTACGATACCTTTGAAGGTTTCCACTACATATACCTAAACTTCAATTAGATCAACGATGTAAACAATATTTCTACGATGCAATCAAACAAGTAGTCCTACACTGTACAAATACATGTTAGAATTAAGGTTGCAAATTAAAGACACTATTATTCAAAGTGAAACAGAATTATGTTTTGTCATTGTTTAAAACTATATCCTTTAAAAACAGGTAAGACGAAGTGTAGGCATGCGTCATCATAAACTAGAACTGACGCTATAGCTACTCTCAGGAATCCATGACACATCCGACATGGCTACATCAATGGGCCGGTCGATTATATTCCGACTGGAATTAAGTTACATTAAAGGAGCCTTGCAACCATTTTTGCAAGCAGGTAGGCGAATCGTATAACAAAAAGTTAAGTTTGTTTTAAAGTACCTATGGTTTAAACGTGATACAAGTTTAAAAGGAAAATTTACCCAACCTTCTTCTTAATACTAGTATTAGATAATTATTACATCATAATTGCAAGCCTTTACAACTGGCTTAGGCTGTAATATCATCGAATACTGCAGTGACTACAAGAGTGGATACTGGATAGCAACATCATACTTAGAACTGCAATTATACACAAAATATTTCGTCAATAATACGAGTGCGTACGCGTAGGAAGCACGGGATGTGATGGCAGAGGGCAAGTCAATTGACGTCGGGTTACATCCGGGCGCGAATTCAATTGTCCCTACCAGCACGTGCTGTTTTAATTACGCTTCACCTGCTCAACATTCTTCAAAATACGTTCTCGTTGCAATGTCATTCGTAAATCATAAATCATCAAATAAATAGAACTGTACTTTACTTAATACAAAAAGTTTAGTTTACCTCACAAAAGATTATGTAACGCCAACGACGCAACATCAAATGAATGGGCGATATTGGAAACGGAGCGACAGCGCAATTTCCATTACTCCATATGAACGTATCTCAAGATAGGTATGTATACTTGCAAGCTGAAGTTGCTTAATCTGATCACGCAATAAAATAATTGCAATTCCTGTACTATTTACCATATAATTAAGAACGCTAATACAATAATAATTGCGACGCATTCTTATGCACAGGTGCTGGATACGGTGACATGATGGAGAAACAACTAACACGTGTAGTCCTTATACACTCACGTGTCCAGGCGATACGGAAAGTAACACGTTTTTAATTGTTATAAGTAATTATTGCAATTCATCTTTCGAACATGAAGGTAAATGTAGTGAATGATTCCATTTGTCTTCGTACTGACATAATTCTTAAACGATATTGAATATGCACTATGTAAATGACGGCATTTTGTAAAATAGTCACTACTTAATTTGTAATCATAAAGTATACTACTAGAACTGTCCCTGGCCTAGATAATACATAACATTGGTACAACTCTTATTTTTATAGTCAAACGAAGGAAGAAACCTTTCCATTCAAGTGATTCATCAAATACACGTAACCAAAATTTCCTATGCGTGTTTTAAATAAATCGTACCTCAGCCGTTCCATTGTATGGTTAGCTGAAAGTGTCATATACATAATATTAATAAGTCTGATCTTATATGCCGAAAGGCAACAAAAAATAAATGGTCATGTAAAGTAGCTCACACAGCTCACATGCACGCTGCTGTGCAGGTTACTGCTGATAGCTGGCAGGTCGGGCTTTCGCTCCGTCTTCTTCGCCTGCCGCTTGGCTTTGCCTTCTAGAAACCGCTTCTGAAGCGCGCTAGTCTCCAAATTTTGCTGCTCGCAGGCTCCGGTAAACGATTGGTCGAACCTTGGCACGCATTCTGATTGCCGCCTTCTGTACGTTTCTATTCTTCGTCTGTGAACAAAACAATACTTTGATTATAAAAAAAATCATTCGCGTTTATGTTGTTTACTTTTTTTATTTCATAAGTATATTTAGTTTTACAAGTCGCGCCCGTGATTTCCTATTACCCATAGTTTGTCTCGTGAATGTAGCAATCATAAACAAAACATATTTTAATCTGTATTTCCAGCGATAAAACAAATTCATTAACTGCGTACCTACATCATTACAGATATAGATTTTCAGGCGTGATTATATGTGTTAGCGCAACTTCACGTTTAACACGTGTGGGACCGAACACGTGAAACTTTAGAGTTTAGATAATAATTCCTAATACAGTCATTATTTTAGTGGCATCTTTCAAATTCAGTGTCACCATGCGTTATTATAAAAAAAAATATTTGATACAAGTACCTAATTAGGTATTATTATTTTATCGCTACCTAACGAACCCACTTGTCAGTGGGCAGTTACAATTACTTCGGGACACAACAAGCTGGTTGGGAGCACACAGCACACGATACGTGCTGTAAGAAAATAGTATTCCAAACGGCATGATGCTCAGTCAGCCGCAACTCCGACGCGAACGGTCACCTTGGGCAAATGTTAATGCAGACAAGTATACTTCGTAAAAAATATCATTACCAGCTTTTTATTTATTCGACAAAAATATTTGTTTCCAAACAATATCGTCAAGGTTATCGTCAACTGCGCCAAATATGTAATACACAAATTTTTCGAATATGGCAACGCTAGCCACACTTTACCTATGTATTATCAGCTTAATATGCTGAGACCTTGAACACAAATTAGAATAATGGATATTTAAAATAGGCGTCGTTTTCTTTGTATACATTTATACAGCATATCAACGACTTTGCTTCAAGTGGCAAACGTTTTGAAAGCGAAAGGTAGATAACATATTTTACAAAACGTAACGGAATTTGCTATTAAATAACAATATTTGGTAATACTCGTGCCTAAAAATTTCATATATCGATCATTTTAATAAAATACTTTGACTTAATAGTGTGTTGAGTAAAACATGATACAGACTAGTATTATACATTATATGTTACACCTAACTTAAAACTTAAAAGCCCTTCTATAAAATCTGGTAATTATAACATTGTATTAATTAATATAAATATCCGAAATGCCAAGCGAAAGTTATTCTTTAACTTCGTAACTAGCATCAAAGTTTGCAAACAATATAATTAACAAGGCATAAAACAAAGTACGTATTCTTAACCATTACCTAATCGTCCGCTTACCTTTACGTTACATAAACGACTTTATATCAACGCATCACGTCATCTGATTTAGAGTCGATATCTACTGAAATATCAAGTGTGAAACATACTTTTATTAATATACTTATTTAAACGTCGTAAAACGTATATTAACTAAACGTCGTATAATAGATATCAATTCGGTACACAATAACGATTGCGTGTGAAAATTTCAGTCTCAGTACGTCGAAACTGCAATAAATTAATTATTTCTCTTGGAGATATTTCTGTTTCTAACCTAAGTTACGATGATGTACAATGTGATTTTTTGCAAAGAGAAACGGTCTTACGTGTAGTACTTATATGTAGGCTTTATAGATAGTTATAGGTATTTACGAATATGTATGACATAATTTTAATAAAGAAACGTAATCTTTATATAAATCCTATAGTTTTTGTTAATTTTTAATTCTGATTGTTATTTTAAGTTCCCTTAAAGACAATCTTGTAAAAGGGTGACCCGAGCAATCGATGAAACGGCTCAGTCGGGATAGTTGAACCCGAAAGAAAAACCTTTAAGTCAACCGAATAGAAGTAATGACGATGTTCGTCACGGTTGGACTCGACCGAGCCGCATAGAACCAACGGCATCCACACTCCTATTACAATGGCTTAAAAGGTTTTTTATCAGCGGCAAAACAATTCTTAGATGATATACATATATCAGGGGACAACATAAGTAAAACACGGTCGGCTTATGGTTGAAGGGTGAGCCACTAGAGGCGTATGTGCATAGGCACGCTGACGCACTACGTAGGTGTTTTTGTTCAGTTCATTGACCAACCGATGTAACTTGTAAGTGTCGCGTACAACGCAAACAACGCCATCGATAAGTCACAATATTTGATAGGACGTCACGATAAGTCACCGACATCGTGAAGTTGTGGACCTTATTATCCCGGAAGCTTTTCACCTGTTCTAATATTTATATGTATTCGTGATTTAAGTTTAGATTATTTTTTGTTACATTAATTTTGATCCAATTTATGATGTATCATTCGACCTAATAATAACTTTCGTTATTTTATATATGTATGTAATTAAAAAAAATCGTCAAGTGCCAGTCGGACTTGGGCATAAATATGTTCAAACCTATTTCTACCCTTTAATATAAATTTAATGGATTTTTTTTTACTGATAAGTCTAACTGAAGATTACAAAGGAATAACCGTTTTCTTGTTATCCTACAACGTTAAGCTACAAATAAAAATACGATTGCCGTATTACACACTCTTACATATTTAATATGTTCTGATGCTGTTACAACGGCAACAGAAATAAAATGTGACCTGTCTAACTATTACGGTCTATACGATTTAGTGTGGGGACTGATACCAGACTTGGCATCAGGGTCCCATTTCACCGTCTGGGTTCTTGAAATAGAGAAGAATAAAAGCTGAAATTTGATTAATATAATTTTATTAAGCTCTAATTTTGTACGTTCCTTAACGACGGGAAAATTGATTTTTTTTTTTAATTTTCTCATACTCAGCGGACACTCCTTCGGGTTTTAGATTTATGCGTACATTTAATCTAAGTATGAAAGAGCAATTTGAATGTTTTTGCACATAAAAATGCCTATTACTTAAGTAATTACGTATTACTTAACCACGCGCGGTTGCCTACCGCGCTTAAACATCTCGGCGATAATACGATTGGTAAAAGTCTGTGAATTTATTTAATTTAGTTCACAAGTATCTAACGATAATCCATACTAATATTATAAATGCAAAAGTAACTCTGTCTGTCTGTCTGTCCTTCCATCACGCTTAAACTACTGAACCGATTAAAACGAAATTTGGTACATAGATGGTCCAGAGCCTGGGGAAGGACATAGGCCACTTTTTTTTTAAATCAACCCCAAAAGGTTGCGCGAGGGGTTGAAACTTTTTATAATTTTACGCTTTCACGGCCAAACCACTGAACCAATTGTCATGAAATTTCGTACACAGGTGGTCTAGAGCCTGAGAAAGAACAAAGGCTACTTTTTAACTAGAAAAAAGGGCTAAAAGGAGGGAAGGGGGGTCAAAGTTTATATGAAAGTCCACGCGGACGGAGTTGCGGGCAACAGCTAGTTTTTTTATATATAACTGTTCATAAAGAGAGTAGAACAATGACGATATAAGAGTAATGGATTCCGGGATATCTGAATGAACCATTTGAATGTACTTTGCTATTGAGTAGCAGTTAGCCTGATTTCTACAACATGAACGTTATATGAGACGCAAATCTTATCGGCACTCTATATATTAACTACTTTCACCGCGACAGCGACGAGTCGTGTACATATAACTTAACTCTCACATAAATATACATTTCCTAGATAGTAGCACTATTTGTGAATAGACGGAAACATTTTATGCCATTCTGAGCAGGCGAATAGTTTCACTTTAATAAAAAAATGTACCTAGAATTTACTCAATTGACTATTGTATGAAAAACCGCTTATTAATACATACATAATATTGCACTATTTTATTACATGAAAATTTTTTATTGATGTCCGCGATTTGACCTTTCATCAAGAATCCTGCGCTTAATGCAGAAACAATACACAGTTACAATGAAATGCTCTAAAGCACTGCAAATAGAGAATTACCGTTAGCCTTAGCGCGATAGAAATATACACGGCTTACATGCATTACTCAGGTATGCAATACAAACTGCAATGTTATATTTAGCAAACAACTCAATGCAATATTACGAACGCATAATGCATACCATGCATATTATATATTATATTTATATGGATAAGGAATGACTTCAACATGTATGATTAAGCCTTTACCATTCGAAAAAAGGACTAAAATACAGTAGTTAGGAATAAATCATATCAGACTTTTTTGGATCACATACTTGAAAAAACAATACCAATAAAAAAATAATAAAAATATAAACTCGATAAAATGAGACTGGACTGGGCCTCTTGTGGAACTCACAATATTTTATTTAGAAGTTTTTTTTTAATTGCTTAACAACAGAACGACAATCTTGTGTTATGGTGTTCTATCTATACTGTTTAATAAAAAGCAAAGATTTTATTGCTTGTTTGAATTGAATAGGCTCCAAAATACAAGACAGATTGTTATAAAATCCTAAATATAGTCTTTTATTAAGGAAAAGAGCTAAGATGATGTCGAAAAGTTAAGTAATAATGGAGAATGAAACTTTGAATGGGAATTTGTTATGCTGACCTTGAGTTTCGTAACTGTCAAATATGTAATGTTCATCGCGTCGATGCGATAATATCTTATTAAATAATGTATTAAAATAAAGGTTTCGAACATAAACCCACAACAATCGGAAAATTGTGTATTTTACATAAAAACAATTTAGTAAAATGTCAATAATGAAATATATTATATTTATTATAGTTATTACAAATTTATAATAATAATATAGATGCGAAAGTGACGTTGCCTGACTGTCTGCCTAATATTTAGCTTTCATGCCTCATTCACAAGACAGTTATTGTCTAGAGCTTGGTATAGGATTTAGATTGCTTTTATTGCTAAAAAGTGGGATATAGGTTGGAAATATTTGTACAGAGCCATTCTATTAGGCCAAATTGTTCAGCCTTACACCAGGGTAAACCTTCCTCACAAAAAACCAGTGTCTAGTAATATTATGCTGTTAGAAATGTCATGATATTTAGTACAAAAAGTGGAAGTGTGCGAGGCCCACTTATTCCCCTTACCATCATTCTTTATACCATTTTTTAAATCTTTTTATCTTGTATCCTTTTGTATTGCCATTTTTCAAGGGCTGGCAATTGTAAAGTGGTAAGAGACCACTATGGCCTTACCTTCTTTCTTTACCTTCATGGATTGCCTGATGGCAATTAGGCAATCCATGAAGGTATAAAGTTTGTATGCAAGTTCATTGTGGACGAGGATAAAAGTATGTAGTGCGACACTTGATGTGAAAAAAAAATTCTATGTTAAAAAACATCAAAGTTAGATTGGTAAAAACATGTAACTGTAACTCCAGCATAGCTGTACATATTATAAATATTGCAGTAAAGCTATAAAATGTTGGTTTAAGAGCAGGTAAGTGTTAGTACTTTATATATCCAAATTTACTAATGTAAACTAAAAATTTGTAAATTTGGTGACAAATATTTTTAATTATAAATATATTGTAATAATTTAGAAATTAATATTATTTTTATGTGTACAGTTTATCTTCTGTCAATAGTCTTTTTTGGCTAAACCATGGTTTGGATTCTACCAACGTCACTGAGCCAAGATAAGAAGGATGGTGTTCAATAGAAGTTTTTTAATTTATTTTATAGCTATATAAATAAATATGTACATAAAATATTACTTCTGTTATAAGATTTAAGTACTGATGTATTTTTAATTTCAGAACAAAATAAGATAAAATTTCTTATATTTCTGCATTTAGAATTACAAAAAAAAGTACAAGATTATTCAGTAAACAACAAGAAAATACATAGAAACAAGTATTAAATAAAATTCCACATTGAAAATCTTGCATTTTATCAACATTATTGTGTAGATAAGGAACTATAAAATATATTGTACCTGATGATAAAGCCAATCTTAAATATATACATAATTAATATTATGTACAAGTGATATAAATAATAATGTTACAGCAATATTTAAGTTTATTAAGGATACAAATTTGTCAAATTTCTTTAATTAAAATAACTATTATAAGGATAAAGAATCTACTTAGAATATCCTTTTTAATGTCATTCATGTATAAAGAGCTGTCCATGTGAGTCTTAAATAAAAACAGACAGAAGAGTACATACAGCTATCATAACTTTCCCCCAAGGGAGACGGGAATCTGTAAGGGGATTTGCCACCAACAAAAAAGAGCTATCTTACCTGAGACGATCAACAACAGCTTGGCGTTTTGGTGGCAATATCATCTCCTCCATGGGCTGCAACATGTTCGGTGGGTGCTGGGCGGGCGAGGCGCCGGGCAGCAGGCCGCCCGCGCCACCGCCTCCCACCAGATGCTCCACGGTGATGAATAACACTTCACCTCTGGTCGACCATAGTCAGTTCTTATAATACTACCTCTTAGAGATCAAGTACTACAACGCAATTGTGATAACACTATTAGAAAATAACTGCAGTTCGTCCTGTGCACTCTCAACACATTTTTCATGTTTACGCCACCAAAAGTCACTCGCTTATCACAAATCAATTCAAAATTATATTTATTTTAATAAAATTATGTTATATTATTTATGCAACAACTGTCATGAATTTAGAAAACAAAAAACTATAACAGAACTTGTAAAGTCACATTACAGTAGTCGTTGGGAAAGAGCAGTTATTGATACAAACATTACAAACGTTCGTAAAGATTTATATTAATATACTTTTAAACATTTAATCTTTATAGTTACTTTTGTTAAAAACTTATCCAAAAAGAAAACAACATCACACTCTAGGTCCACGATAACAGTTCAACGCCCACAAGTTCACAATCACAAACAAGAACTGACTAATAGGCATGTCGATTTAAAATCGATTAATCGAAAAATCGATTATTTAGAGTAATATAATTGATTTTTCAGATCGATTTTGAACCCTACGTCGATTCAATGAATCGATTCACAAACCTCCCAAATCGGA
>DWAJ01003067.1:0-15644 GCA_018238005.1 Eurema mandarina
GCGCGAGCGTTGATTGGTTGTCCCAGTCGTGTTGTCTTTCTCGCACTAATACGTCAATTACGAGCGCGATTCTACCGATGCGCAGCTATTCTCGTCAATCGCTAAACATAAATGACGCGTACTATACCTGTATGTAAAGAGCTTTCGATTAAAATATATATTCAACTTACTTATGCCCAAACTGCGTGTGCATTGCAGCTCTGTTGAGAGCTGCATATCGAAAATTTTTATTTCTATCATTATTGCCGCTATTATTGCTACAGACGCTAAATACAGCACGATCAAAGCAATTGTATAATGATTCTTGTGCCCCACAAAACTCTTTCATCCTTATGCAATTCAGAAAGCTAAGAAAATGCTGAAAATTAAGGTGCTTTATTGAGCAAAAAAGAAATATATTTAAATTCTTAGCATTACACAACATTAACAAAGCATATGACATGAAGCAATTTATTTACGTTGCTACGTAAAATAATATTCTGTAGTAAGTTGTGTGTAACGTAAATAAATTGCTTAAATAAATTGCTTACTATAAGTACAGTTAGTATGCAATGATATACTGGTTACTAATACTTTTAATACAATTGGGTGCTATAATATACATATCATACTAAATTTGCAAAGGAAGACATACCACATCTGGATACTGTGGAATGTCACTTATAATTTGCATAATCATTTTTTGAAGTTGCTTGGGAGGAAGAGCCATTTTTGGGTTTATTTGTAACAATTGGGCTTGTTGGGCAGTAAAAAGTTCAGCTTGCTTTCTAGACCACTGGCATTCCTCAAAACTACTAAAATGTTAATTAACTTTTAAAATAGAACTGTTTAATAAAACACGAAATAAAAATGTATTTAGTAATGTTAAAAACCTTACTTGTCTCTCTCTATATTCACTTTAGATATGATGTCTTGGGATCTCGATTCATCAATCATTGATGTGGATGCATTTTGAGATTCAATGTTGTTTAGTTTCTGAAAGTAAATTAGATAAAATTGAGGTTAAAATGCGTGCTTATTATCTCGTGATATGGATACAGAACATATTTTCACGTAAAATATGATTTTTTGGAAATAAGTTAACTTAAAGATTTGTTTAATACAGTAGAACGCCGATTAACCGCATCGCCAATTATCCGAATCGGTCCTAATCTACCATGTACCTCTATTTTCGTTGTGAATTTTTACACTTTGTATTTTTGATATGGTCCGATGGGGTTGCAACTTTATCTGATTGAGATGTTCAATTAATCAAGCGTTATTGTAGAAGTGTGTTTGTTAAAATTAATAAAGTTTATTCGTTGTGTGACAGTTTGTTTTCTTTATTACCAGTCTATGTCTGATTATCTGAATTTTTGATTATCCGAATAGACCCCGGCCCCAATTAATTCGGAAAATCAGCGTTCTACTGTAATAACATTAATTTTTTCTGAAATACTGGGTCATTTATCCAATTCATCTATATTTATGATTGAACAGGAGATAGTATACATTAACAATTTAAATTTAATTGAATAGTCACTATATGAGGGTAGTATAAAGTTTGTTCTTACCTCCTTGCTTAATGATCTCATCATAAGGCCTGGTCGTCCTTTTTGATAATACTGACAGAATGATTTGTACAATGATCCAAGTTGCACAAATGTTAGTTTATCTAAGTGCAGCATTATTCGTCTCAAATAAAAACCTATAAAAATACATTTATCATTAAATATTATAATCATTACACTAGCTGTGCCCCGCAGCTTTACCCGCCTAGTTCCTGTTCCCGGGCAATACCGGGATAAAGCATCCTATGTGTTACCTATCTAAATACCAAATTTCAACTTAATTAATCCAGCTGTTTTTGGGTAAAGAATAACAAACATACATCCATGCGTACATGCTTAATTCTTCTAACTACTACTAAAGTAGTATCATTAAATAAATATTTTCTTACCCAACTAACTAGAACTTAGGGTAGGTTTATTACTACTTACATATTTTTTATTAATATACCTACACTGCCTTACCTAATACACTACACCTGCTAATGATGCAAGGATTAGTTTCACTCTGTTCAATCATCAGCTTATCAACTGTAGAAATCACACAGTCCATGAGGGCATTTACCCCATTGATGTAAATATTTTGTAATCTAACACAAAAATTCTGTAAATGAACACTTAATAAGTTGTATCTTCCATCTGTAAGCAATGTCTCCAGTTCTTTAAATTCCATATCGGGGCACTAAAATAATATTATTGTATTGTACATATTGCAGTTGACATTAATGATTTTAATCATTAATATCAACTGCAATATTATGTATAGTAATGATTTTTTTAACTAAAGTTCAATTTCTTAAAATACAATTGACCTTACTTGTATAAGTTTTAGTGCTAGAATACAAAAGTCTTTCCTATATTTAGGTGCCATTGTTCGCTCAGTCATCTCTTTGGCTGTAAAAATATTTTTTAAATTTTTGTAATAATTTTAATATTTGTAAGTAATTAGTAGTTGTTTTAATACTGCAAATTTCAAATAAACTGTACCTTCGATTTTAAGCAATCCATACTCTCTAATAAATGCTACTACTGCGATTTTGTGGGGGGTGATATTATCAACACTACCTTTTAAATTAATTAGTTTAATAAATTCGAGATTCTCACTGCCACATTCCATGGTGTCTGAAATAAAGAATTTATTTTTATTTTCAAAATTATATTTTGTATACCAAATTTAATTAATTTTTTTAAACGTAATAAATTCATTTAGTGTTTTTTTTTTACGTTTTATCCATAATGTATTGTCGTGGTATTATTTATAAATTATTTATATAATAATCAACGGATAATGTTGAATCATAAAATGTATAAAAATATTTACATACCTGATCAATGATCATTAACGATATTTTTAATTTTAGTGAGGTGTCAACTGTCAAGTGTGAACATTCAACAATCAACATTCACATGTCACAACTGACAACTCACAAGATTTATCATGAAATTTCAATTTTTTTTTACAATCTTATGTCATGTCACGTATAAATTCCGGTATTAGTTATGAGCAAAGAAAATTAATATATTTTAGAGTATCACTTACATAATAATTCATTAGGATGAAGTGCAAACATAAGGCTTTTCGTTTTAACTTTACTAGTAAGTGGTATTCAAAAGAAAGTCGTTTCATAAAATAACGGACAGATTTTATAAAATTAACTACATACTTCATTTATAAGCACTTTAAATAAAATAATGTAACACTATTTTTTGCCTACATTGCAACGAGTTGCAAGAGCATAATTATATGCTCTTTGATTTAAATGTGGCTCTTTGGCTATAGAACAATAAAGAACAATATCCTGTATTATCTGTGGTAACTTTTAATAGTTACGTATCTGTTAAGGAACGCATTAGACAATTGTGATTGGTATGTTTTGTAGTGTATACTGTATAGTTTTTATTATGGTACTTAAACAATTTTTAAGCCTGGTTAAACGATTTAAATTTTAGAAATTTAAACAAAATTTTAACACGATGAGTTGTTTCATAAAAAGAAAAAAGCATCAAGAATGAGTGAAAATGTATAACTTAATCCTCACACAAAAGTTGAGTTTTAACATTTCGAAAATGTGCAGAAGATGGGTGTTTATACACGCCTTGTTTTTAATATTTGTTGTTACTGAAAGTGCCCGTGTTACTGTTTATCAAGGAGATATTCTACCTCACCATGGACGATGTGAACCCATAACGATTCCATTTTGCCAACAAATTCGTTACAATCAAACTATTTTTCCAAATCTACTGGATCACACAAAGCAGGAAGATGCAGGCTCAGAAGTTTATATTTTGTTTACTCCTTTTTTAAAAAGCAACTGTTCGCCTGATCTTAAGTCGTTTCTATGCTCAGTTTATGCACCTGTATGTACAATATTAGATACACCAATACCCCCATGTCGGCATTTATGTGAGACAGTGCAGCTAGATTGTAATATATCCATGACACGTTTTGGATTTCGCTGGCCGGAACATTTAAATTGCTCTAGATTTCCTGTTGTTACAGATGATAATGTTATTTGTTTTGGTGACCATAATGTGTCTCAAGTTACTCGAAAAAATGCAGAAGCAAGACTGCCTAAAGTGGAATATAAGTCAAAAATTGAAAGAGATCCTACAAAACTTCACGGTGCTAAGAATTATGGATTTGTTTGCCCAATCCAGTTTAAGATTCCTAAGAATTTGGATCTCGAATATTCACTTAAAGTTGGTGATAAAATAGAGCATGATTGTGGAGCACCATGCAATGGGATGTTTTTTAGCAAAGAGGAAAAAGAATTTGCTAGATTATGGATTGGTATATGGGCTTCTCTTTGTGCTTTAAGTTGTCTTTTTACGGTACTTACATTTTTAATTGACACTGATAGGTTTCGATATCCTGAAAGACCTATTATTTTTCTGTCAGTCTGTTATTTAATGGTAGCTGCTGCATACATAATGGGGTGGGCTGCTGGAGACAGTGTCAGCTGCCAAGGTCCAT
The DNA here is from genome assembly GCA_018238005.1 of Eurema mandarina. Classification (NCBI taxonomy): domain Eukaryota; kingdom Metazoa; phylum Arthropoda; class Insecta; order Lepidoptera; family Pieridae; genus Eurema; species Eurema mandarina. The sequence continues at coordinate 4,522 of DWAJ01003067.1, forward strand.
TTCCTATGACTGTTAGTGGTTCCCGGCTGCCAAACATTTCAGTTATTACTCAGGGAACTAAACATGAGCCATGCACAATTCTATTTATGGTTGTGTATTTCTTTAGTATGGCATCAAGTATTTGGTGGGTCATATTAACTTTGACATGGTTCTTAGCTGCTGGTCTGAAATGGGGTCATGAAGCTATTGAAGCAAACTCACAGTATTTTCATTTAGCTGCTTGGGCCGTACCTGCGGTAAAGACCATATCCATTTTAGCTATGGGCAATGTAGATGGTAAGTATTCATTACCCATTTGATTTGAAATGTACACATAATATGCCTTAAAATAAAATTATGTTTTTATTTTGCAGGTGATGTTTTATCTGGAGTATGTTATGTTGGGTTGTGGGATGCAGAAGCACTTAGAGGATTTGTATTAGTACCATTGTGCGCATATTTGGTGCTTGGTACAATATTCTTGTTAGCAGGCTTTGTATCCTTATTTAGAATAAGGACTGTTATGAAGCATGATGGAACAAAAACAGATAAACTAGAAAAACTTATGATTCGTATTGGAATATTTGGAGTTCTGTATACTGTACCGGCTCTGATTGTTATTTCATGTCTCTTTTATGAACAAGCATATTTTGAATCTTGGATGTTAACTTGGCACCGTGACATGTGCTCCTCTCCACAGTATTCTATACCATGCCCTTTTACTAATCAAGAAACTGATAGACCTAAGTTTGAAATGTTTATAATTAAATACTTAATGACAATGATTGTTGGAATAACATCTAGTTTTTGGATTTGGTCTAGTAAAACATTGGTTTCTTGGCATCAATTTTTTGACAGAATAAGAGGTAGACGGGTTGAAGCCTATGTTTAATATAAATGTAATGTATCATATCCTATTACCTGACAAAAATATACACTTGATGTACCTATTTTACTACTTGTATTTTTAAAATACAATTTATTAAGGCCTAATAGCAAAATTGTAAAAGGTTGTTTTTTGAAATATTTGCCATTGACATATGTTCAAATTAGGTTTGGTACAAACACAGGTTTACTGTTGTGTTAAGCTCTCTACTTAAATGCTATTAGTGTATAAATTAGAACTTAAACTTTTAATTTACTTAGTCATAATTGTCAATGTAAGCAGAACTATCTTACTTTAAGTTAAAATCTTAATTTTAAATAGAATCAATCATTCGAGATTAAATGTAAGGCTGATATAACTTATAGTTTGTATGTACATATATCTTTATACATTTTTTTTATTGAGTTTACAGCGTTTAATGTACTTACCTTCTAAATTAATAAAAAGTATTTTTTCCAATTCTTATCAATTGATTTACAGGACTAATTATGATTTCCCTAATAGCAACTAAGTAAAGTAATATTGATATTAATGTTTCAGTCCAAGTGGTAAAATGAAGACAATTTAATTTAGTATTGTAAATTGATTTGTTTTACAAGAAAATTAATTTTGGTGTTTTTTTGTGATACTAGAATTTGAGTATAGTTCATGTAACTAAATTTCTAGTAATTCTGTCATTGCAAATCTATGGACACCACTTTCATTAAAATTGGTTGGTGCTAGGGTGGACTATACAAAAACATACATTTGCTTCATTGTTGTGTTGTTTGAGTATTTAAATTAAATAGAGTATTTACTATCAGATAAAATTTATTTCGTTAATTGTTTATAACATAGTATAATGAATATTTTCAACTTACATTGAGTTTCTGTTACATTAAAGGAGTGGCTGAGCAATAGGACCTATGAAACAAGTCACCAAAGATTTACAATTGTATTAACTCCCTCTCTTTGATTGTTAATTTAAAGGGTTCCGAAGTTAACTTAAGTCTTTAAATTAAGACATTTTTCGTCAATGTATAGATAAACTGGCTGCAACCCGCGGTTTTACTTGTGCAGTTCCTGTTCCCAGGGGAATACTGAGATGAAAAGTATCTTATGTGTTAATCCAGTATATTACCTATCAACATACCATATCCATCCATGCATTCTCAGAAACTTTCACATTTATAATATTAGTAGGAATAGGAAAATATTTGGTGTAATTATTAAAATACATACTTAGTAAGTTGTATCATAAAGTTATTTATTTTTTTGATAAAATTATCTTAAAACTAGAATAAAAGAGAAAAAATCAAAATAACACAGCATAAACATTGATCATACCACCAAATATTGATTCACTCATAACTTAAACATTCCACATTTTCTTTTATAATTAGAAAATCCCTTAATAGTCTTAAGCAGTGTATTAAGCTCTTGTATATTTTCCCCAGATGTGCAGCATAAATACTGATGCTATGAAGAGAAGGGACATCACTAAAACTGGTACAGGCCCCCTAGAAACAAACATATGATTATAAGAAAACAAAAATTGCATACAGTTTTAATAAAATAAAATAAATAGTTCAGGACACTTATTACACAGCGCCTAATCCCACACTAACCAGTGCTTGTGTTATGGTAACTAGATAACGGATAGATTACATATACATTAATTTTCTTTTGTAAATCCATACAAACAATATATAGCAACACCCAGACATTAGAAAAATACAGTGGCAGTCTTAATTTGAATAGTAACTTACACTTTGACTCCGGGAGAATCATCGGTGTAAAAACGCCACATACCACCGGATCCAGCTCCAGTGGTACGACTGCGGGCTGCTGTTGTTGTGGTAGTTGATTTTCGTTGTCTTACAGTACCACCACTAGCTGCTCTAGGAGCTATCGAAGCTTTACTGGGCGAACGACCGCCTGATCCAACTGATGTAGAACTCGGGGGAGCTGGCTTTAATATACAATACATCGAAATTAAAGAATGAATTAACATTATTTAAATACTAATAAAATAATAATTTATACATACCATTTTTATTCTTTATAATATGTCCACTAACTATCAGCCACGTTTTTCAAAACAGAATCTCAACGGGAACGGCGACTAAAGAACTTAACAAATGGACAATTGGACAACTACAGTACCTCATTCATTCATTTCCAGTTCAGCTTACGCGTAAGCTAAACTTGACACGTTGTCATATCGTAATCATTTTTGTTACCCCTTTAAAAAATAAAACTTGTAGTGACTAGTGATTATAAATTTAGCTTTAAGAGTAATGACTACTGATAAAAATATTTTTTATAATATATTATGGCAAAAATATGATCATGAATAATTTTGCTGTAGTTAAAAAAATCCTACTAAAATACAGATTTAAAAAAAATATTATTTTGCGTAAACATTATTTTATTTTAAGATTTATGTAGTAATTCTTTCATAATACATAATTGATTTACAAATTTACAATAATATATATTTTTTCTCTGGAGAAATAGGTTACTTCAATGTCAAAAAATGAAATTTATAAACAAGACTTTGAAGTTTATTCTTTAAAAAATTAAAAGAATTTGAGAAAACGAGACTTCTTCTCAAAATGATATTTCCTACGTCCTACTTTCTAACGTTGTAATAATCCGTAAAGCAAGAATATTGTTTTGTATATTTATTGTTTATATCGCAATGATATATAGAGCGCACATGTGCAAACGTTTTATACAGTCTTTAATCAGTCTTTCAAAATCAAAGAGTATGAACGCCAATAAATGCTACTTCAGGCACATCGAAAATGAGGAGAAAGTAGACATAACGTTTTTATTTAACGTTAATAATATTGTCCGCCAATTTAATTTAAGCAGAAATAAAAATGAAGATGTTAAGAGTTTATGTTCGCGCATAAGTACAAACGTTCAAAAAGTTTTAAATAAAAAGGTTAAGAAGAAAAATATTTCAGAAGTAGCAAATATAGTGGTTCAGTTTAGTGATGAAAAGGAAAATATTATTTCTGATATACATACTTGTAATGACCTATTTGATTTAGGTCCATTGAATCTGAAAATTAGTGACCAACTTTATGAAGTAGTATTCAATGCGCCCTGGATCATTAATTTGAATTTGCCAAAGTGCATATTAGCCGGTTTTCCAATTTACCCTGAAAATTTAGAGTTTAGGTATGCTGAAAAAGAGTTAAGCATATTTAAATGGTATAGAGGCAAGGTAGTCAATAATAAAGGGAATCTTATTAATGAAAATAATGTGAATTGGCAATTTATAGTTGACAACTTTTATTATACTCCTACATCTGATGACATAGGATTAAAACTGAAGTTAGAATGTATTCCGAGTAAGATGATAAGTTTTTTGTCTATCATGCCTATATATTTCTTGATAACAATAATGAAATGAAAATATAATATTTTTCAGGAAACACCATAAATACAGGTCCAAGTGTTGAAGTGGTATCAAAAAATGTAATTGAAGCAGGTCCTGGAATATGTCCCTTTGAAAGTAGGCACATGTTTACTTTAAATAAGTTGAAGGAAAACAGGTTGGCTATCAATGTTAATAGTATAATGCAGTCTATAATGAATAAATAGAACTTAAAAAAAATTACAATTTTACATTGAACTAAATACTTTTCAGTTTTCGATGTGTATCTTACAACATACTGGCAGATTTATATTGTGATTCAGATTACACACGTACAGTGCTCCATCCCTACTGTCCTTCTTATGCATTAGAAATAGATTACAGAAAACCACTTATACTAAAAGAATTATTGGGTATGTTACTTTTAAAACTAAACATGTTATTGTATAATTTTGTAAAGAAAACTGGTTAAATATATTTAATAGCAAGCTTTGCTTCTACTACCACTAAGTATTATCATAGAACTAATAAAGTTTATTTATTTTTAGAGATAATATTATATGCTCAAGCTATTTTAACCATTTACTTCTTATTCAAAGAAAAAGGTCCTTTGAATATAAAGTAAATGGCTAAGATGGCTTGAACAAATATTAAATCTATAAGTTAACTTAGTGTTGAGTAATTCATTGATAATAATTTTCTAAAAAATTGAATTGATTTACAGGATACAATGCTGATGTTATTTGTCTGCAAGAAGTTGACAATAAAGTTTTCAATAATTCCTTGATTCCAATTTTAGAGGATGATGGCTTTGGAGGATTGTTTTATAAAAAAGGAAAATCAGTAACTGAAGGTCTTGCTTGTTTCTATAGAAAATCAAGATTTAGGTATGATAAAGTTGCATAATAAGTAAAAAAATTAAATTATTTTATTATAACATCTACTTTTGTAGGTTTTTAGGAGAGAAACACATTCTACTAGCAGAGGCAATTAAAACAGAAACATATCTAAAACATATTTGGGATGTTGTTGTACAAAATGAAAAACTACAAGCAAGGCTATTAGATAGATCAACAGTGGCCAGTGCAACATATTTGCAGTCTTGTGATAAAGACAAAGAAGTACTTATAGTGGGTAATACTCATTTATACTTTCATCCAGATGCAGACCACATTCGACTTATCCAGGGGGGGATTGTTATACATTGGTTAGAAAATATTCGTAATGAATTGCAGGCAGAGGTAAATATTAGATAAACTCTTATACCCATAAATTATATTATTAAACTGTATTAATTAAACACTTCTTAACAATTTAAAATAACAGTAAGCATATTCTGAAGAAGTATTACCTGATGGTAAGCAACCATTTCTGCCCATGTACAGTTGTAAAGATGAGAGCCTCAAAATTGGGTTGCCGACCTTTAAAATAGGGAAAAAGATAACAATTTGTATCAAAAACGAAAATGCTCCTACTTACTAATCAAAACATAATGACAATGTAATGTGTTAAAGTTTATTTTTAAATATTGGTTTTATTATGTTAAAGAGATAAATAAATTCTTTCAGTTTCCTGACAAATGCTTTACAATAATTTTGTGTGGTGACTTCAATAGTGATCCAAGTTCTGGGATATACAGGTTATACACTACTGGTGTGGCTCCAAGCTCTTTGCCTGATTGGAAATCAAGTAAAATATTTTTTATTTAGTCATATCTACATTTGGTCCGTAATGATTATTTAGTAAATTTGAACAAGATATTATATAATACCGCAGTTAATATCAGAGTTTACGGCATGCCAATGACTGGCACATAACATAATATGGACGAACGAATAAAAAAAAAAATATATATGTTTATTTTTCTTTATTGCAACAAAAAACACACCTGCATTAATCATGTATATAACGATTTAGTAGTAACTAATATATATAATTTAATCAATTTTAAAATCTATATTGTACCTATGATTCCCTCGCAATTTTTTAAAACACGAAATGACGCCATCATTGTCTATATGGGAACTAGACGGTTAATACTTTATATTTTCGATCTCTTATATTTTTTGGGTAATGTAAAGACACAAAAAAACTTGCATTAAAAAACCCCCTTACAATATGCTGACTTTTTTATAGTTATCTTATTAGTTATTACATCTATAAATAATTGTACATTTTATTTTAGCTGTATTAATCTATACTAATATTATAAAGAAGTAAAGTTTGTGTGTTTGTTAAATTGTAAGGGGTAATTTCGGGATCTACTGAACCGATTTTAAAAATTCTTTCACCAATAGAAAGCCATTATTGCTGAGTGTCATAGGCTATATAAAAGATTGTTAACATTATGCCCAACGAAGTGGGCATGGGTCAGCTAGTTGTATATATAAGTCCGCAATAAATAATACTACTTACTGTATGATTCATTGTGTGAGTATAGAATCAATTTTTTTATAGATGCAGAAGAAGCTGTAACTGATCTAAGTCTTGCACAAAGCATTTCACTTGGCAGTGCTTGTGGTACACCCCAGTACACAAACTTCACCGAAGGCTTTGCCGAGTGCCTAGATTACATTTATTATGATAAAAGCAAACTCGAAGTAGAACAAGTATGTTATTTTAAAAAAATACTTAAATAATATTATGAAAGTAAAAAATATTACCTTACAATTTTAAAGTTTTGTAGGTGCTTATTAATTTTACTTGTATATCTATTTAGTCTCACGGAATGCGCAGTATGAGGGTTCAAATGACACAAGTCTGCTTAATACATTTTTTTAAACCATAGGTACTAATATTATAAATGCGAAAGTATCTCTGGCTGTCTCGCTTTCACGCCAAAACAACTGAACCGATTGTAATGAAATTTGGTACACAGATAGTCTAGAGCCTGAGAATAGGCTATGTATCGGGGGTCAAAGTTTATATGAAAGTCCATGGACGGCGTCACGGGCAACAGCTAGTCTTTTATAAAGTTTATTTGGATCTATCAGAAATGTTCTTTTCCATACCTCAATCACTGTTCGGTGCTTATTAGCTTCCACTCTCATTGCAAAATGAAGGAATAAAGTATTATAATTTAATGCTTTTAGGTGGTGCCTTTCCCAAGTGCTGAAGAGTTAAAGGCTCACACTGCTTTACCCAGCATAGTTTTTCCATCAGATCATATAGCTGTTGTATCAGATTTAAGGTTCAAGCAAATATAACGTGAAATTAACTAGAAGTAAGGGAGAAAATTGTTAATAAAAGAAAATTTATTGTCTTTAATGAATAGTGTCATTTATGCTTTGCATTTGTTTATTTATATGTAAGCTGTTTCCACCACATTACTATGTTAATGTTCTTTATACATATATATCTGAGGTTAAATGTGAAGAGAACAACTAGGGAATTATATATATATAAATATTACTAGATAATATTCTCAATTTACACACTTGTTTCTTTATCTTCATTAGTATATCATTCATTGATATATAATTGATCATATACATAGTCTTAATAATACATTCTCTATAAGAATATTGTCTTACCATTGCCCTCAACCAAGATCAAAACTAATTTTGTCTATGTATGTATAACAAGTATTTGTATTTTATTTAATCTTAAATAAAACACAAATACTTATAAGGATCTCCTTGTATGCATACAATAATAACACCTACAACTGCACTCAAAGTGAAGTTAATTTCTTATACATTATCAGTGGGCTTGTGTGCGTATCATCAAGTATAAGAACATGCCTTTTACTGTTTAATTATTAAGAAACTCGTATGTATATCTGATTGATATGAAATAAAAAAACAAAATCTAGCGTATCACATATTAACAGTATAGGTAATCAAAAGAGTATATCATTACATAGTATAAATCAAAGTCGCTTTCGCTGTCTGTCTGTCCCTGTGTATGCTTAGGCCCCCAGGCCTTCGGTAAAGTATAAAAGCTGTAAGTTTCTCAATGTATGTCCCCAACACAGGTAAGAACGAACCCCGTCTATGAAACTTGGGTCGCGGTGGCTTTCGCAGGTATCAGGTAATAAAGGTGTGTAAAATTGTGTGTTACTTTCGGTATAGTATAAAAGCTGCAATTGATATATGTTATTTGGAGAACCTTCAAATGATGTTTTCTCAATAGCCAGGCAGTTTCAGTAGTTCCTTTATGTTGATCAAAACACATCAAAAGTCTAATGTAAGTGCGAGCGCGGAGGAGCGCGTAAGTGTTCACTTGAAGACCTCCGGATTGCATCCAACGGGGAAGACCCACTTGGGGAGCTCATTTATCAACGAAAATACCATCGACACGTGAAAAAAGTATATACATATAAATTTAGTAAACCTAAAAAAGTTTTTAAGGCCATAAATAACTATAGAGATACATAATTTTATTGTTATGATTATCCAACCATCCATTTTTAATGGGGAAAAAAACCACAAAAATGCTTTGTAGGAAAATCATTAGCATATTAATTGTCTTGTAAATAATCTATGGATATAAGTTTGACATCGCTACTTATAATTATTCAATTCTCAGCTACTGTTATTCACGCTTTAGGTTTGATGTGAACATGTTGCGTTTCTGGTTCGTATGTCTGGCAGTGGGTCTGGGTAACGTGTCAGGTAGCTATTGAATCTTTTATACTGTAATTCTTGGCCTTTCTTTTTATTTATTAAGGACTAGTAATCGTTTACTCTAAAACCACAACGTTATTAATGAGAGAGTAGGTAATCATTTTATAAATTGAACTGCTTTTTTTGTAACAAGTTCTTATTCAACAAAAAAAATCTTGCAAATTGTGAACCACTCTTCAGGTAGTTATACTAAATACAAAGAAAGTTCATAAAGGAATTAGTTTTTATGTACATAAAAACATTAAGTTTTATTACACCGGTAAGGAATACACTATATCGTTAACTGCTTTAAATTTTTAGGTTACAATGATTTTAAAGACGTCGCCGAAGGTGGGAAACCATTTCAAGTATCTCTCCGCCTGCACGATGTGGTTTATGATAAAGATGAACATTTTTGCACCGGCGCCATATTGAACCCAAAATGGGTTATCACTTCGGGTCGATGTCTTGAGAAGTATGAAAATCGAAAAAAGCTTATTGTTCCGCAATAATAAAACGCAATAAAAACTTGAAAAAGATTACGCAAATTTATTTAAATTCATTCAGATTTCTCCTGTTACAGTAAACGCAGTCATAAGATACGTGTCGTCACAGGAACTATTTATCTTGGTTACAACGGAACGTGGTACGAAGTGGCACAAACTATAATTCACGATGGCAATGGGCTTCGCGAAGTTGAAAATGACCTTGGTCTTCTTAAAATGAAAACTGATATCGTGTTCAATGACAAGGTCTCCGCCATTAGCCTTCCTAAAAGTAACACACCGGGTGGATCAACGTGTGTTGTATCTGGATGGAATTTTTCAGATGTATGTTGCAATTTACCAAAAATGTTTTAGGTTTTTTTCGAGTTGATAGAGTTGAGGAGAGGGTAATTTTATCGAAGGAGTCTACTATTTTCTTCAACTTTCAGGGTAATGGATATTATAGCAGAACTCTTCAAGAGACTAATGTTACTACATTATCAACAGACGATTGTCGAAAAACAGAATTAAAGAAATACTACCCTACAAGCCAAATTACGGATAAAGAAATTTGTGCGTACAAACAAGGTCAAGGAGACATCTGCAGGGTAAATATGCGAAATCTAAGTTATAAACTTTAAAAGTAGCATAGATTCTGAAGCTATTGTTACTTTTATCAGTGAATCTTATTGGCACCGTGCACGATCACCGCGCCAACTAGCGGCCACAAATTTATCGCTCAATTTATCTAGTATTATTGCCGTTTACAACACAACAACTACTGTGACTTATTTTTGTTGGCAGACTAATGCAATTAATTAATGAAATTAAAATGTATTATGTAGGCACGCTTTGCAATTGACAGATACATCTGATCACAGAGCGTACATTATTTCTACTTTTGACCACCATGAGCGCTGCGATAGATTATGTTACTCCCACCTAGTACTTCGCAGCCAGCCAATACGTATCAATCTGATAAGGATGTTGTTTTCAAAGCACACATTTTTGTAGCTATGGATCGGATCTTTTGTTTTTGACCGTATATTTTGTAGTAGTGCCTCTACACTGATGGATATGTGTATATGTTACATTACACTGAAGTAACTTTGGCTATTATCAATAGCTGGTAATCATGTACAGCTCTTAAGTGATGAAAGTATTGTAAAGACGCTAATGCGTGCTGTGTACACAGGGCGACGGAGGAGCGCTGATGACAATGGACAACGAACTGGTGGGGATAGCTTCGTATCCCGTGTTTTGTACCGTTCATTTACCCAACCTGTATGTACGAGTCTATGAATACAAAAAATGGATTTCAAATAAAATTAAATAAAACTTCTTGTACATGAAATAAACAATTGTACTTTTAAAAATTGTGTATATTTTCTTCATCATGTTATCAGTGGTAGTAGTTTCAACGTAGACGGGAAGAGAAAAAAAGGATGTAAATGAGACTGTAATATGCATATTTTGCATGTGATTGTAGTAAGTCGTCGTAAAGAACACTATTGATACTGTCAAATGATATTACCTAAAGATAATATTAATTGATTTTTCATGGCACATGTCGCACATGGCCTTTAACTATTTTTCTGTTTGTTTGATACTGTTGATGTTTGTTAGCTTAAATTCAAGAGCCACTTTAGAAGTCAAATACACTAAGGGCTTTGCAATTTATAAAATATATATGTCGCAGAGAGTGACTTCGTTGTAGTTGTAGTGATGCCGAGGTAATGATTGTTTGCTTCATAATGGCTCGTTCTTAGGTTCTTAATAAGTAAAACTTCAGAGTA
>DWAJ01003068.1:0-15643 GCA_018238005.1 Eurema mandarina
TCACGCGTAATAAGGTATAATTTTGGATGCCTCCATACAAAAATACCACTTTCTAACAAAGATTTACGAAAGTTTAATTGTTTTATTCACTTTTGCACTTAAAATATCCAGTTTTCTTATAGAATTTCACGAAACAGTCTTATTTCCATCCTAAATAATCAACTTTTTTATTATTGTCAAATTTGACATATAAACAATATTGTTTGCTGTCAAAAGGCATGTCATGGTACGGATTGAGTGAATGATTTACATATTGTCGCACAAAACTTCTGATCGAAACAATGCTAAAATAAGCTTATTATTAAGCATGTCATGGTACAAAATTCGAAAGTAAGATTAAAATAATACTGCTATAAGAGATGGAGGTTGGCCCCCAGGTGTGTGAGTCATCGAACATTGACTTCTATACGAAACGACTAAATGACTTTACAAATGGTCTTAAATCGTATTATTTCGTGAGCTTCTGAATGACAGTGATAAATAGGCGATTCTCCTTGCTAAGGACTATCTCTGCTCCGGGGTTTCACCTCGCAAAATCTTTATAAATAGCCTATGTCTTATTGAAAAATGTAAGCTTATAACTAAAGTCTCGTTCAAATCTGTTAAAAAGATTTCGGCGAGAGAGTAATTACATGGAGACAAACTTAGGTATTAATAATATTAGTAGATGTAGAAACTACATGAAACTGTATACCTTTATTAAGCTACTATAAGATATGAAAAATAAATTAAAACGGAATAGTAATTATCTTAGTAAGAAATTATTATAGGTTTCAAATTTCAATAATGCTTCGTAGAATATCAACAATTAGAGCGATTAATTATTGTCTTCCATGAAAACTACCAATTTTCATTTCTAGCCTCGCCTTGTGGTTTTACCCACGAAGTTCCCATTCCGGTGGCAATACCGGAAAATTTTTTAACCTGTCTATGTGCCAAATGTTAGCGAAGTGCTTTTTACGTAAAAAAGCATCAAACATCTCTAAGGCTAATCTTTCAGACTATAAGTAAGAATGATGACTCAAATAAACTTTAAATTTAATACTAATGAATAAAAAACGTCTTCAAATCAAATGAACTTTCAGTGACATGGCAATTTTGTTTGTATTTTTCATCCGGCGCCCGCGTCTCATGTCATCCTGGTAACCCTTTTATTTATAACTTTCAAGTAATTCCGAGCGTTAACGATTCCCATTGCCAGTTGTTTGTTTTTGATTCGGCGTCACAATTTATGTGCCGTTTAAAATTTATTAAATTCACGACGAAGACAAATATAAGCTTTAGTCAGTTTGACACTATTTTCGGATAGGATGGCCAGTAAGGAAACAAATAATTAAAGAAAGTAACTTCAACTTTTTCCAGATAAATTCTACATTATTGAAATTATAAGGAATATTAAGATTTCTATTTAGATTTAGCATATCGGTCGGTCAGTCGACTATAAAGACTTTTTAGTTCAGGAGACTATATCTTAATAGTAAAAATAATTATTTTCCTCTTACTATTAATTAAACGCACCCTTCTCATAAACAAATAAAACACTTTGAATAAATGCTTACAGACAATACGATAACAACAAAAATTTAAACAAACAAATGGCTTTTTGATTGGGACATGCGGGTATAGTATAATAAGGAAAGTATTATACACATTGAACAAATGATCCCTTACATTGTTAACAAAATAAAATATATTCAATGGGCTTGTTGGCAAATTTTTGGAATGTTGATTAAGTTATAGATTACTAGTCGCACGTTCTTTTCCCCTAGCACTGCTGGGGGATAAAAACTTATTTTATCCTGCGTACAACTCAAACTTCAACGTAAAGTTTTTGCAGAAAGAAATCCTCTGAAACTTTCACGTTTAAAATTTAGGAAGGTTCGGGTTCCTTAATAGGAATGTCAATATTTCAAGAAAAACATATTAATACATTGCTCATTTTAAGATTGGTCTTCAGAGCTTCCGAGCCGTCCAACCAATTTCAGTAGTAAGCAATAAATTTGACGATCAGAGTTTAGTTTATTCATATCCATTAATTCATAAAAAAATGTAGAATGAAAATAGTTACCTTTTTACGCTGCTAAGTGCTATTGACGTTTGACCTTAACCCTTTTTATATAATCTGTGGAGTGTGGATGTACAGAATATCGCGCCAACTTTCAACCGCATTTAACGTCATTTATAATATACTTTTTTATTAATCCGTTAAACCCGTACTTATATGGCTTATGTAAGATATAATACAAAGCAATTATTTAGGTCATCTCCTTTTGAGAATGAGATTCATTCTTATAAAAGCTTAAGACATTCTATTCGACCTTTAGCCCCGACAATCGAATATATAAGTTATTATGGCAAAAATAGATTACAGAACATTTCGCCTGCAAAGGCCGTTAAATTTTCCGTTTCTTTCTCGTATCAGCGTACACCAGCTAACTATTTAGTTGTAAGTAGTATTTTAACAGTGAGTGTTACATTGATGTTTAAGGGGGAAATAAACTAATGGTACCTTCACTCACATAGAATTCATCATACCCTGTAAAGTATTTCAACAATATATTACGCAAACAGACATAAAAATCAACATTCCCACGTTAGTAAATACTAGTAATCTTGCTAATGGACGCTGTGCCTGTTTTCAGCTAATCCTTTATGTAGTGTATTTTACTTAACATTAAACATAAAGCGGTAGAACATTCGAGAATTCCGTTTTGCATGGAAAATTTACATCCTTTTTTACATTTGAGTTTTTATTTTTAAAACGTAGTCTGGCCTATTGTTCGGTTGGAGCTAGTTTTCGCAGCTTATTTTTTTAGGTTTTTATGTAGTAGGTCGTACCTCGAACCAAGGTCCTTACCTTAAACAATCTTTTTTTAATCTTATTTGACCCGTAAAAAGCGTAATGACAGGCTAAAAATGAACCGTAATTATGCTATACATATCAAAATTCATATACTGTCAAAATAATTTTCTTTCAGTTTGGACGTAGTTAAAAATGATCGGATTCCTATTTCTAGTATTATTTTAGACAAGCATAAAATATTCAGATCCAACTTGCTAAAGGTTCAGTTCTTACACTAGAAATGTGTTTTCATAATTTAATCTTCTATATTTTCTACGTACCGATTTACAAAAGGAGATTAGGTCTTTGTAATTTTTCCGATATTTAGCTACTATATCAGCTACTGTTTAGCTTAGCAGATGGTACTGTGACACCTTAAAATATTATTCATCAATCTGTCAAACTGAATCGTTACTATATCCTACTTATATCACAAACAACTTTCTAAGGATATTTTGTTGATCTTTCTTAAGCAGAATTAATTTGGCTGAAATTCAGCATGTAGCTCGATTTTCCTTTGAGATAGGGCGCTTATGTAACATATCAAACCGGAAACAAATCTGCTACTATTTGGATACTAGCGTTTAAAATAGACCATACAATTTCTAGGCCAGACAGGTCTGTAATGAAATCTATATTTGTTCAGACTCGGTGACACATCGCACATGGCGCGCTCACATTGTTTTGCTCTTAGTTTTGGCGCCTAATGAAGTGATCAATGACTAACTTTTTTTATAATACAGATATAATAATACAACGTAGATTTAATGCCTGTTTACATTTAGGAAGAAATAAGCGGTGAACGACGATTACTATTTATTGAAACGGTTAACGTGTCGTATGACGTCACTTGCCAGTTTAATAAAGCTCACTTGCATGTAAATAAGTCATAAAAAGTTTGGATTTAGAGTTCATGGAACAAATATACCAAATAGTTAATAATACATTGTGGAGTTGTGTATTGTTAATACACATTAAAAATTAACGAAAGTCATTTCAATTATTTGAGCCCTGAATTAATTGATCAAGGATTCGACGTAACTTACGTCTTAAAACATTTAACTAGTCATCAATTTGCAATGAACTGCAATTAAGCCGGAATTAGGTTACAACTTCGTTGTAATTGAAACGTATCGAGTCCTATGTAACAGCTGGCTAATAGTCATTATTCTATTATAATGTACAATATATCATACGTCTTCGAGATAAAGGAAAAGTAATGTTACTCTGATTTTGATCTCTGGTACGACGATAGTTCGAGCCAAATGGTGCAACTTTAAACTAGTTTCTGTTTTGAAGCTGGTTTAATATGTACATGTCAATACTAACCTCGTCCCGCGATCCTA
Organism: Eurema mandarina; assembly: GCA_018238005.1. Classification (NCBI taxonomy): domain Eukaryota; kingdom Metazoa; phylum Arthropoda; class Insecta; order Lepidoptera; family Pieridae; genus Eurema; species Eurema mandarina. The sequence continues at coordinate 4,189 of DWAJ01003068.1, forward strand.
CCTATTTAGTTTAAGTTTCAATTGTTGGGAATATCGGAATAGAACGTATCATATTATGTTTTTTTTAGTATGGTAGGATATTAACAGGACAACTTGGTAGGTTTGCCTGAAGCTAGCCCCATAAACAGTCGCGAAGCTTATTACCTCATGACTTGGTTGCCTACCTTTAAAATAGGGAAAAACTTGCCTGACGCAACTTCGTTGATACTGTAACTATTTTATCTGTAACCTTTTTATAACCTACACCTACTCTTTTTTCTCTGCTTAAAACACACCGTCGTTCTTTAAGGAATATTCTAGAAAAGGAATTACCCGAAATTGGTTCAGCTCTTTTCGAGTTACGTTTATTTCAGGAATAAAATCAAGGCTGAAGCTTGTATAAAAATCGAGTTTATCTCGTATTGAGACCACGAGAGTTACATCAAAACAGTATAATTCAGATAAACCTTTACTTATATGGCTTTTGATCCGATGACATTGTTTCTGTTGCCTCGGATTTATGATTATTAAATAAGTATATTAGTCTGTAATATGTTTTTAATCCATTGAAACATTGATAGACGTATATTTTACGAAAAGGGTTTCAGCTTTTGGTTGTGATATAATCTTTGAACACAGAGTTTTAGCCGGTCCGATATGATCCTTGTATACAATATACATAGGAACACAACCTTAGACAGAAGGTTTTGCTAAAAAAAATGAATACGTCTGTCCTTTACAATTGTATGAGAAAGTGTAAGCAATAATAAGAAAGTAATCAATTTTTTCAATAAATATCATTTTCGTATTCATATGCATAGTTATGTTACGGCTATTTATTTTTAATTTATAAAAAGTAAGTTCTGAAGCTTTATTAAAATTTATTTAAATAAAAAATCTCAGTAATTCCATACTAGGAACGCGTGTCCCCTATCAATAATTGATTATACATTTATAATATGGTTTCTCAAAAAAACAACCTATATTTTCATTCTTCTTACTACCATAACTTACAAAACCAATAAAATATACCTACATAAATGTGCAACGACTATTATCAATGGTATTGTTAACGAAACAAGTGTGCTTCTAGTAATTATATCTAATTTTCCATTTGTAGTGGCATCGTCGGCCATTTTATTGAAAGATTTATAGTTATTGTGCAAGAGGCCGTTTTAACAAATTAATTATTTCTTCGCGTGAGAGACTTATTAAGACGTATCTCAGTTCCCTTTTCATTTACAGACTAGTTGTGACCCGTGGACTTATCTGAGTAGTTTTTTTGCTAGGGCAATATTTCAGTCAAATGTTTTTAGTAATTTTTACGAGTAGCTTTCATACATCCGCACAAAGATCTGCATTTATTACATTAGTATATAGAATAATTATATTATGTAGATTGTATAATTTTTCACTTGGTTAAAGAGTTCGAAAGACTTGAAATAGGCATTTCTTTTTCGCAAAAATATGTAATTTAAAACTTTACAATTAATGCACTAATACTACAGAGTTGCTGACTTGTGTCGCCAAAGTAAACTAACAGCAATTTAAAATAATACAGGGAAACGAATTTTTTTATACATTTTTCATTTATAGTTATAAATCTTTTACATACTTTGTTGCAAATAAATTTCCAAATGAGTTTACAACTTTAAATATGACAACTAATTTGTATCATATTCACTCAATATTGCATTTTTATATAATCTATGAAGTATTTTCATAATAAAGGGGTTATTATTATATTCTATAGCAAAAACGCTTAACTGGCAATTACAAAAAAGATACATCCATTATGTTCTAAATTCAAATTTGCAAGAATTCCGCGAAATTCGATGTAGGACGCTTCCGCGCGGAGTGACTCAAAATTAATATTTGTACTGCGATCAGATCATTCCAAATTTAAATCATCGGCCGTTGAATTTTACATGTTACTTTAATCCAGGTGCACGTTTATATTTAGAGCATTGATGCACTTATTGAATTATATTCTACATGCGCCCGTGTTACCAAATCCAATACAGTGAAGAAAACTTTTATTAGAAGAGATACTGACGTTTTATAGAGATAATTCTTATTGTAAATAATTAAAAAAATCATACCTATATCAGGAACTACGCATTCTAAATGTAGTTATAACAATAGTAATGAAGAAGGGATCTGCCAAGTACTCTACGTAATTTATTATTTAATATTTTATTTTGCTTTTATTTTCTTTAAATTCTTATTTTAGCACATCATATAATTTTAAAAGTACACTAATGAATGGCATGCTTAGTTAGCACTATGAAACAAGGAAATTTAATTAGTCCCGTCTACGGTATTAATAATTTTGCATTCATGCTGCGCTCAGGTCAATGAATTGCCCTAATTCGTCAAATTCAAATCATTTCGTACGTCAATTACCACCCGATAATTTTCATACAATTTCGTCTCATATGAAAAATGGATCACCGTTAAAACAACACTTCACGATTTTGAACTACACACAAACTTTGATCAAACATTGGGTTGTCACGATATTATTATAACAGGCACTTTATTCATCATCTTATTTATATTAAATTAAACCTTTTTTATAAAATCATGGCTGCCACAACACTTATTATTAAAAAAAATAAAAGGTTGATTAATGATTATTCGATATTTTCGAAATTCGAATTTGGATGCGTCAGTCCGCGCGGGTCGACGCTACCCATCGCTCGCGTCGACTGGGCGCCGATTCGGCCGCCTGCCAAAGAATCTATGCCTGAAAAGTTATATTTATATGATACGCCGTTGAAGTTTCAGTCGTTATTCGAGTTAATTCATCTACATAAAAATAATGAGACTGTCAACGTAGACACGCGACGGACGCGAATGCAGTAGTATAGACACAGAGCACACATTACGTTAATGTTTTATTAGATGATTCATTAACAAACACGCATATTTACATTGCTTGTGTAAACTGGTTGATTATCTCTCTGCAAGTCCAACTAAAGTACATTCTTCTAAAAAAATAAGCCAGTACGATGAGATTTTTTAAACATTTATAGGGCACTGTCATATTAATAGTTTAGCGACAAACTTTATTAAACACAGAATCCGTTAGGTACGAGTACTAGGGCATTTATTTTTTATTCTATTTAAATCTATTAAAAATAACAAATATAATTATATGTTCTACTTATATTCGTTTAAATAAACGTAAACCTAAGTAAGTAAACTTTAATAATATAATTTATTTAAATAAATTTTATTAGGTGAGGACATATAAAAAAGTTAAAAATAAAAATAAATGTTGCCATACCCAAAATGTACAGCTATAAAATTAATGCGAATTTAAACTCTGACCTATAAGTTATAACGCATTTCGCTGAATTTAGGTCATAAAATGTCTCACTGACCTCACCCTGATGGTGTAGGTAACCTACAGCCTAAAGGCAACGTGGCTATAATTATAAAAGTTGTTTCTGTAACTAAATTTATGAAAAAACAAATTATAACATTTTGTTCAGAGTTAACAGCGTAGCTTTCACAGGTTTTCGATGTATCGTTTGTAATTAAAGCTTTTTTGTTATTATTGATTCGATCTTTAAAGAATTTTTATAGCGTGTAAGCCTGATATAATAAGTACTTCATGTTTAAATAAAAGAAATTAATCCATTTTACTTTGTATGTAGGCTCTTGATAAGAAAAAATCTTTGTGATACAAAAAAAATGCTGTACCGATTTTGATGGAATTTGAATTTAAAAATCACGTGATTTGCGGAACAGTTAGTGTGTAAATAAATGAAATATTTTTATAACCGTAATATTTCGTCTATAATCCGGTAATTATTCTGTTAAGTGTTTAGTGCTGTTGACCCTAAGGGCAGCCTTTGGGCCGGAAGTATCGCGGTTACATTGAGTATCCTGCCCGTGATTCTATTACCCGTAGTGATGTTCGTATCGATAAAAGAACGGTTTTTAAATCTAATTTGTTTAATAAACACTATTATCAACACTAATTCAACAATTATCTAATCGGGCGGGAACAAATCCAACGAACCAAAAAACATGAAAATTGGTCTAGCCGATCTCGAGTTATAAGTACTTTTTACACTATACGAGTATAAATCTACATAATTGTAACTATTAATTAATTATTATTACAAGATATTGGGAAACTTAGAGTAAGATATTCATCCTCATAGCTTATGAGGATATGAGGTATCATCATAACATATGAGGATGAATATCTTACATTAAAAATGTTGATATAAAATTGTATGGAAAGAGATCTACATAGTTATTTTTATATCTATATCTTACATTTTTCCGTATGAATTAATTAACTATTAAATTATTAATATTATATTAGTAGCTAAAAATCTATAATATTGCGATCTTAATTACATCCCTACACACACCTTTCTATTTGATATCGTTTCAATGGGTTTATTTTATCAACAAAGGTGCACGTGCGGAGTCTGAGTATTAAGAGCGACCTATTAAGCGATGTAACCGATCTTTTAATGAAAACCGGTTTTTTTAAATATTTGTTTGAAATTTTTTTTTGAACTTTAGGATTATATACGCTCACTCTTCCACGGTTTTACCTGTGTACAACCTGATTTTGTTACTTGAGTTAATAATCTATACTAATATATAAAGCTGAAGAGTTTGTTTGTTTGTTTGAACGCGCTAATCTCAGGATCTACGGGTTCGAATTGAAAAATTCTTTTTTTATTGAATTGATCATTTATCGAGGAAGGCTTTAGGCTATATAACATCATGCTGCGACTAATAGGAGCGAAGATATAATGGAAAATATGGTAAAAACGGGGAAAATTATTCATCTTTGAGGGCTTCCTTTGCGTGCGCTGCGAAAACGGTTAAAGATACAAAAATAATATGTATGAAAGAATTATTCCTCTTTAAATGATCTAAAAAAAGTCCGCGGCAGTATATATCTATTTTCTAAGATTGACTCACTATACCATAATAATAGAAATAGATCCGACGGGGACGAAGTCGCGAGCAACAGCTAGTTAATAATAAATTGTAGGCTTCTTACAAACAAACTATCTCAATGAAACTAGTATTTTCAGACTCGGTTCAGTTTTGTAATGCCCAACATTAAATTTTTTTTATAATAACAGAAGGTATGTATGTATTAGATTACATAAGTGAACTTATTTAATGTATCTTAAAAAAAAACTCTGAACGCGTAATTTCTCACATCTATAAAAGGGACAAAAGTCGTGACCAGTCGACAAAATTATACAGTTATATTATATTAGCGTACAGATGTTAACTCGGCTGCATACATTACTGTCTATTATGATAAATAGGAATAACCGGTTTTTGCTTCGACCAAATAAATGTAATCGGTTTTATGGTGCTAAGTCCTATCCTAAGATCAAACAGTGTCACAACACTAGAAATACATTTCAAACTTAATTTTAATTCTATTAAGAAAAAAAATTTAATTGTTAAGTTAAACTTAATGTTTATTATTACCTTATTAATAACTTTATTAGAAATATATTTTTCCAAGCCAAAGACTTGGTCATATGTGGTCAAATTAAAGGTCTGGTTAGAATTGTTTCATAGTAAACGATCCCACGTGTTATATACTATCTCAAGTTTAAGTTCCTAGGTTCGTAGTTAGGTATGAAAACTATTTTAAAAAGGAAAGATAAGGCAAGGAAGGAAATTATTCCTCTATTAAGAGGAGGATAAAGGAAGGCAGAATAGAGCAGCAGAAAAAGTAATATTGCTTGCCTATAACATTGCCAGCGTTGTTTCGATTAACACAGCTGCAACTTTCACAAGGTAAAGGTTAGCGCATAGATTGGACCGGTTACCGGCTGTAATGATCTGTTTCTCTTGTAACCAATACTTTTACTCTATTACCCTTTGTTTACATTAATAAAGCCCAGTCCTTCTAAGCAGAGGTGTTATGGCAACTAGATATCAGATAAATTACATATAGGTACTGTATACTTATATACCTACATATAATACAAAAGCACCAAAGCCAAAAGAAGAAAAAACCCGTAATCGAATTTAATGAAAGCAAAATCGTCAAGCATATTATATTGCAAATGTTATAATATAAAAATGGTATAGGTAGGTAACCTAAAGGAATAGTACGCATTGTAAGTATACGGAGAATGTGTATTACTAACCTGTTCAAATTAAGATTCATCACCATATTGTCTTTTGCGTTCGTTGTGGAGTATCCTGAAACAATTAATGAAAAGTCAAATAAAACCTATGATATCGTAAGATCAATTTAAATCAATAAGACATTAAACTCTTTTATAATGTCGATTAGTACTTGACAACTCTTTGAAATCACTATTAATGAAATTTTACACCTGTCAATAGTTTTGTTTTTTAAGCATTATTTTTGTCGACTTCCTCAGTTAACAAATTGTTTTAGAACCGAAAGCTTTGGCGCACATCAGGAGAAGTTTTTATCTATCAGTAAACAGCCAAGGGCTGATTTAAGTGATTGATTAAAGAAAATTACTATCATATTAGTAACATACAACGAAACTTCAGGACGACGTAAAAACCTTCTACATTTATTCAACCAGGAACATTCATACCGTTACTTTGCTTCTAGCTGCGTATCAATTTTACGCATAAATCCTTTCGTTTCAAACTTTAAACGTCTATAATCTCACTAAAAAGTTCCCACATTATCAAGAAGCTATTTACGTGCGTAAAAGAGTTCTCCTTCTTAAAATTACGCTTGGCCAAAATACTTCGTGCGTAAATTAACACGGTTTATTTACTTTTTTAACTAAAGGTCTCTTAAAGTTACATTATTTAAATCTTCAAGTCCATTAAAACTGTTTTAAAATGATACATAATATGAATGCTAGGGACAACATTATTATTACTATATTATATTATTAAAGAAGGTATTCCTTAAAACGAAATACGTAGTTAATTTTTAATTTCATAATAAGTAAAGCACGCCTCCAAAACTTCTTCGTATAACTAACTCTGTCTAAAAGCCTATTAAATCATTTATTTAGCGTAATGAATACGGTAAAACTAGAACTGGGAGTACCATTTCTCTGATGTAATTAGGTCGGCTCGAGAATCTAGCTGTAATTGAATTAACAAGTCAGATTGTATGACCCAAGTTCAGGCCTAGCTCGTCTGCTTTTAGCCGACAACATAAATATGTATGCAGAGATGAAGCTAATGGCCTAATAAATTAGTTTTTTTTTACTTTTAAAACTAAGCATTCATTTGGATTTTTATTATTAATAAAATCTGAAGTGTGTGGATGTGGAAATTTGGTAGTTGATACCTTGGATATACACAAATCCTTGGATATACAAAACACACTCTCCGTGCAGTAGTTTTTGTGCATATCACGAACAGACATACGGATAGACGCGACTAAGCATATATCTTAATATATATCTCAATGGACTCCTAAACCACTTAACCGATTATAATAAAATTCGCACACCATGTGCACTTTGTTTCACCTTAAAAAATAGGATAGCTTACATCCCGGTATTGCCCCGGGAACGGGAACTACTCGGGTAAAACCGCGGGACACAGCTAGTTTTATAATAAATAGTAATAGTGCCCTTGCATAATATTATGAATAGTGTTACATCAAATAGTACAAAATATATAATTACAGTTATAGGTGTTTTGTGTGATTGTGTATGTAATTTTAATAAAAAACATGAACAGGGCTCTTATCGCATGATTACCGAACGGCAAAATTTAGCAAGAATAAAATATTATAGGTCCATTTGTATGTTTTTAGATAGAAAAGGATTAGGCTAAGAAAAGAATCCTGGTTCTATTTATTAATCACTAATGTTTTTTTTTTATTTATTAAATATATAAGTTAAAAGATACATATTATGTGAAACTGAACATTTGTTTTTTATTAATTAGAATAAGATAAAATATATTATAATGGTACATGTTTATAAATAAATATGCGTAATAAAAATATAGGTTTAAGAACAATGTGTTAGAGACGATGAAATAATTTTAGACATTACTCTTCTAAATCATAAAAAATCTCTTGACAAGTTCCATCAATAGCTCTATCGTAGCCGGTAGGGCACGAGCCCACAAAATTCGCACTGTTTTCCGCGTTCACGTCACCACTTGATTCAGAACCTTCGTTGCCTTTAGGTATGTGTACTAAATACCTCTCGAACCTTCTATTTTGAATTTCTATATCTACTACTATCAGCAGTAACACACGATACCTTTGCTACTAGCAAACTAAGAAAATAAAACTTAAAATCCATTTCTCAAACCTACTCGACTCTCGTGTTGAAAATTATAAATGGCTGAAAATATTTGTATCATATTTTATATTAAAGGAAATTTAGCACGCAGAAATAGATTTGTTCGTGTTGTTTATATTGATTGAAATAAATATTACTTTTCGTGTTAATTTAATTTTATACATAAAGTTAAAAATGAAAGGATTATGTTCCAGAATTGTTATAACATTAGAGAAATTTAACTCAAGTTTGCGCTTCTAAGCACATCAAAATTATTTAAATAAACACATCTGGCATCAGACATTTTATAAATAAGAATAAAACGACTTGTTGTTTAATATTTCAAAGATTTATTAATAAGGCTTCGAAAAACATTTTAATTTTGAACAGAACTATATCTTCTAACTAAGTCATAACTTACCTATATGATTACATAATAATTATTTGATATTTTTAATAATGCCATTAATAATATTAATATTTTATTTTCTTTCCACGTCAATTTCCATTCAACAATCAACTTAAAATTGTTAGTGTAAGTTTATTTACGTATAATCATGTTTAACTTATAATTGACTTACGTAACACTTTAATCACAATTTAGTCATAAAAAACTTCTTGACAGGATCCATCTGCGGCCCTTTCATAACCGCTGAAACATGAACCTTCGAAATTAGCTCTGTGAACTCCTTCTTCTTTACCAGACGAAGTCGTTATTTCCATGCTTTCTTCTGTTCCAGTAGAATAAGAAACACCAACTTCTGTATCCACTACCGTAGCATTATCTGGTAATACAAACGGAAATTCCCCAAAATCATCGCTGTAGCTTACAATAACTCCTGTGTTAGCGTCCTGTGTTAACTCTTTTGCGTCAATCTTGCTTAGTTCCGTTTTGTTTTCATTTTTAACACCTCCATTATTTACTTCAGTTAATTTTTCATCTAATGTTACTTTCACATCTTCATTTCTATCGTCATTAATTGGAACACTTTTGGCTGTCGTAATAAAAGTGAAGAAGAATAATGTTATAACACAAAATATATATTTTAAATACATTTTCACGTGTTCTTTGCTTGAATGTTGATTTATTAATAAATGAAGGTCCGCCTTTTATCAATATGACAGGAAGTTTGCACGCAAAAATGAAATATTATTTATTATTTTTGTTTCGTACATGGTTTTAATGTTGATAAATGAGCGTGTATTTAAAGAACTATAAAAAAGTTAATAAAGCATTAAATATAACTTACTATACAAATTAAATTAAGCTTGAAAAGATTGGTAGATAACGTTACATGTTAAGATACTTTAGATCATTTACTGCTTTAGTGAATGATGAATCATAGAATTTTGAATCAATTAGATGATATAAATCTAAATTGTTAATTGTTATAAGTTGCGCCCAACTAAGTAATCTGACATATGTAATTCGCAAAATATCTATTACCTATTTATGTAATTTGCGTTAACCATTTGGCGCAGGAAACCGCAATTTTTATATTTACCGCTTTTTGTGGTCTTGCTTTGTTGTGATAAAGGAACGATAAGGTTTATACATATAATTGGAACCTAGTACAATATCTTATTGTAAATTATAAAGCTTTAAATTAATACTCTAAGAAGTATTCCACTTAGGATATATTAGAATTTTTTAGGGTGAGGTTACATATAAGTGCAAAAAAAGGGAACCCTTGTGGAATCACTTTCTGGTGTGTTTATCCATCGTACAGAAAAATGTTTCAAGGGTTTTTTGTAATACTACTTTAGAACAATAAATTTTTGAAGTTAACTTTTAAAAGTTTGGGTTGAACTGTACAAAATTAACTTTAAAATCGAAACGATCTAATGTAAAAGATATTTCTGTTATGTCATTATTACCTAATTCTGGCTAAAAGCTAACTTTACTGAGTAAGATTGTAGCGACCGCTATTCATGCGCCGAGTCTGAATCGCGCATACGATATTTTTCCGAGACTTAGCATATATACAACTTCTCGACATCGAACCATCGGGGGCCTAACGGCCGGCCAGTCAGTGGTTCGACTGGTCGAGGATCCTTCCTCCCTTTGGTTCAGAGGAAGGTTACATCCTTCCTTCCCACAAGTCTATGGAGAAAGGGAGTTGTATTCCCTTGAACCGAAGGGAGGATCTTCGAACCACTGACTGTCCTGCCTGACGGATCGGAATCAACGCATTGAAACGCTGATTTCTGTAAATACAAAAAAGTATTATTTTTAAAGCTCACGCTAGTATATAGTTACTTTACAATTTTAAATAATAAAATTGAACCAATTCCTTTTTGAGTTCATCTGATTGTGTGACATACTACTGTTAGACTTAAATAGACTTATATTGATAATACAGTACTTAATACAATAAAAGCAAGAGAAAATACCAGTGTGGCAGAGGATGCGGGCTGTCGTTGACGCGACGAACGATCGATAATTTGGAAGTCCTTTGCTTAATGAAATACGGACTTAGAATATAATTACAACAACAAAAAACATTCTAGAGGGAAGGTTCTAAAAAGTCGAAGTCAAATTTAAAAATGAATTTAATTGAGTAATCTACATAATTACAAATGAGTAATTTTGAATCGTCAATATAAGTAATTATAAACTAAGAATAAGCATGTTTAGGTTGTTCGATATTGACTATCCCTTTATCAATAAAAAGCTTAAAGTTTTATCCGTGTAAAACGTAACACACGTAACACATGATATGTAAATATGAATAATTGCGATAGCAAAAGAGGATTTTAACAAAGAATCAAATACAAGTGACAATTAGACAAAGAATCAATAAAGGAGTGAGTTTCGGTCGTTCCGCGAACGGTCCGTTTAATACGAACTTAGAACAAGCTCCCGCTTGGAATGTACAATTACTTATTTAATTTAAGTACATACTGTTTTGTACCTCGCTTCGAAACACGATTCTAAAAACTATTGACTTGTGTATGAAGATAATAAGAGATTGTGAACAAAGCAGATGGGTGGCGATGAACACTTGCCATAAGGTTCTTCCACTCATTCCATGGAGTCGGCTGCACGCACGGAAAACATAACATGTACGGCGTTACCTAGCTCTGAGGCGTTCCATTTAAAGCTTGAAGTGCAAGTGAGAGCGCGGAACGAGCGACAGAGAGGCACAATCGGCAAAAAATCAACCATTCCATCAGTATTTTTTAATGTTGTCATGTTTAAGTATCATCAGTAAAACAACTTT
>DWAJ01003069.1:0-15643 GCA_018238005.1 Eurema mandarina
GTAAAAAATTATCCGAGACTATGATCCGGGAGAGTATAAAAAAAGATAGGGGAAAATGAATTAACGATGTCAGACTATTTTAATTAATTTTATATAAAGGTTGTATTATCAAACAACACTCTTTGGATAACAGTATATGATATGTATTATTCGATTATGGAAAATTGTAAGAATTCTATAGTTATTTATACTTAAGGAAGAGTCTGTTGGAGAAAATGGAATACAGTTTATTTCGAATTTAGAAGTTATTTTTTTAAAAAGGTTGTATATATATATACTTATTTTTAGTTGTAAGTAATAGTACATATTTGTAGTTTTAATTACCTGATGTAATGCCATTGAAAGCTTTAATTCTTTATATTCTGTACATAGTAATATAATGTATAACTATTAACTAATATAATTGTAATGTTATGTATAACTGTACCAAATTGTATTATTTTCTAAGTTTTAATAAATGTTTTAAAAATTTAATTTTTTATTTTTTTAACAACCAGTATTTTGAAGTACATTAATATTTAGTAATGACAACTCTTTTAAGATATCAGTACCTATTTTATGCTAATCTGTGGAAAGTGGTATAGTCCTCTTGCCAGCCCATAAATGGTAACAGCGAGATGACTTAAAATTTAAGTCTTAAATCCTCAAATGCATATAACTAAGTTAGTAAAAAAACCATTATTAATATCGCGTACCTGTAAGCTTATTAACCTACACTTTTTTCTGTGCTAGAACTTAGAACCATCTTCAAGGAATATTCTAGAAAAGAATCATCGTAAACGGATCAAATGTTGTTGAATTATGCATTAAGGAGCATATTTTTATATAATAGTATATAAATATTTAAATGGACATTCCATGAAGTATTTTAATTGATATGACAATACTAATGCTAGCACTTACAATATTATCTGAGTAGTGACATAACTTCTGAACATTAACCGTTTATCGTCAATAGACAAATCTCGACTAACTTATTTTTCAAGGTTCTATACAACTTACATTAAGAAATGTTTTTAATATACTGTTTACTTCCTATTTGGCTCGGAGTTTCACCCACGTTTTTCGGTATTATTTAAGGGCCTTAAAGCGATTTATCCCAAGTTAAATTCGAACATCTTCTTTTTAACAATTTAAACATTTCATTGCTATAAAAAGTAGGCTAAATTCTTTCTTAAGCTCTCGACTATATTATCTGTACCAAATTTCATCAAAACATGATTCAGTGGTTTTGGCGTGAAAGATTACAACACAGTGTCTCTTTCGCATTTATTAGGGATCATCGTCACGTGTCTTTTTATTGATAAAAGAAATTTCAAATTGCCTCTGTCTCTGTATGATAAAATTATTTTTTTCCGCCAAAAAAAGGCTGAGATAAGCTTAAATTTACTTTTATTTAACATAGAAAAATATTTAAAACAAAATACTAAAAAGTAATTAAAAATTGATTTACGACGCATCAGACAGAAGCTTTGCAATAACATATTTATTTTTATATTTATTTCGATAAGGAAATAGAATCTAAGCTGTTGGAATTCGCGATATTTTCCACGGAAGCAATAAAATTTGTTGATTCAAATATCGGTCTGTTAATATTAAATCTGTTATTACTTTAACGTTTTTAAATTCTTACTCATATTATAATTTTTGTAAGGATATGTTATGAAGTGTTTTACTAAGCGACACTCTTTGGGAAAGATTTGGCAAAATCTACATAATTAAGTTGGATGAAATGTAGTAGGCATTTATATAAGATTCTCTCGTGATTCCATTTAAAGATTAAGACCCTTGTGGGGGATGGACTGGTTATTTCGGATTCGCATATGGCAAGTCCAGCCACCGTAAGGTGCTTGTAGGGAAATCGCTGAATTTTAGTCCAAATGTGCCTAATAATAATACAATGATATAATGGTATGTACAATAAGACAGCGTTTCTTGTTCTATATCAATACTACCTAATATTAAAAGCAGAATGAAAGCTACGGATCTATTTCTTCTTTACATGATATAAAAACAATGTCGCTTTCTTCTGTCTTTCCATGCATGCTTAAATTTAAACCACGCAACCAATTTTCATTCAGCTTTTTAAATTGTTAGACTGATTCTAGAAGCTTTATACCTAACTAGCTGTTGCCCGCGATTCCGTCCGCCTTTACTTTCATAAAAAAATTCTCCTGGAATCTGGATAAAAAGTATCCTATGTCCTTCTCCTAGCTCTAAGCTACGTTTCCACCCATTTTCAGCCAAATCTGTTCTGCTGTTCTTGAGTTATAAGTGGTGTAACTAACACGACTTTCTTTTATATATAAAGATATGAGTGTAAAGCCAGAGTTGATTGCTAGAATTTTATAAAGACCTAATTATTAGATGAAATGAAATAAATGTACGTATAATGCATAACGAAACGTACGATATAAGCTGTATTCACATATTTCGCGGCGATATTAGATATCGCTATCAAGGTTAGTCGCCGACCGAGTTTGCTGTTTCTTCACGCTACGCAACGATCCTGTTTCGTTTCACACACTGGCCGCTGTCTGTTATGGCATGGCATTACAAATACACGTCTTGGTGATGTGAAACATCGTTGGCTGCTAGCTAGTGATTGTTTGATATAAAGAAAGAAAGAAGGAAACAGAGAGAAAGAAATAAATAGACATTTATTACACAGCACTAGCAAAACCATTGAAGTAAGATAGGTACAAAACAAATGATAAATATTTTTTACTGGATTTTATCAAAATTAAATAACATCATACAATCTTGTGACTCAAAGTGGGGAGCGTCGGTGTAGTGCACCCCTGCCCGGAGTTGGGCTTTATAGCAAAGTTCTGGGTAGCGCTGCATTGGCTATGGGCTGGCGTTACTCTTACCATCAGGAGTGCGTCCAGCTCGTCTCCCCTCTTCATATTATACAAAAAAATGTTAACGCTATATTGTGGTATGGCGTCGAGACATAATATAATTCTATTTGATAGAACTGACTTGTATCAATTTGCCAAAAAACCTCATCAAATCGGATCATCCGTTTGGGAGCTACTATGCCACAAACTGACACATACACATTTACACACACAGACACGTCAAACGTATAACACTCCGTCGTTTTTGTGTCAGGGGTTAATAAAAATAGCGAGATTGACAAAAAGAGATTTATCTTGGATATGATGGAGCTATCGTTATAGGAAATTACTGAGTCGAGGTCAACCAATTAGCAGAACAGAAATAGCCTTATATATTCTAATATTAGTTTCATCACAATTAAGGCAACACAGTGATATGAATATCTGCTCTAACACGTTTTAAATGTGTTTAGTTATTTATAAAGAATATGGTTAGCGAAGTTGTAAGCGATATCCGGATTTTACTAACCGATATTCAAAATAACCTAAAAGTTAAATAGCCAAAAAACTGCTTATGTATTTACATGTCTTATTATACTATATTTTTTTAATTTGATTGCTATAATATAATATAATATACTTTTAGACATATCTATAAAAATAAAATGGAAAGAATAATTCTGAATACTTATTATTCAATGATTTGAATTATAAAACAATATATTTTGTACTGCAGTGGAAAAAATGCGTACCCAAGCATGCAGAATGCAGAGCAAATTAACTCAATTGATTTTCCGGACTGTATTCAAATATTATAGAAGTTATACCTAATCATTAGGTACTATAACTTGTTTAATTAACGTTTATAATAATGCTTTCAACATAAATTAGGTTAATGAGTTTTTACATATTGCTCTAATCTAGATATTTTCTTAAAAATAAGTTTTCTAATAATTTCATGGGCAACACTGACATCAAAGTTGTTTAACCTCCTGTTCCTATAGTAGTAGTAGTAGAAATTTCGTAATTTGGTTATAAGAATAAAAAGTAACAATAGACTACCATTTAATAGTGTATATACATGAAAATAATGTTGAATTTACTCGATGCTTGAATTAACTTAATTGCAGGAAAGCTGTTGCATTTGCTGAAATTAAGCAAATATAACCACATCATTTTGCTCACGCGAGGCGTGGTAATTACTATTATGTAATTATTATGATTTGCCTACCTATTGCTATTGTAATTAGCTAATTCGAAGGCTACAAAACTCTATTTACTTGCCAATTAATAAGTCGGAATATTTGACTTAATTAAAAACAGGACTATCCAATTCACTGAGATGAACAAAATGTTTTGATTAAAAGAAACATTCGAATTTCAAATTAGTTTTTTTTTAATATGGTGTAGAGGTAAATTCTCGGAAGAGGATTTATGGGGGCGGGGTAATATAAATCGCAGGCATCGAGTCTGCACTCTGCATCTTTTTGAGACAGTCTTCTCAAAAGAGTTGGATAACAGTTTTAAGTCGAAAGTCCATTAACCTGTATCGACCGCTACTAAAGCGCCGAGTTCTGAATCGCGCTTATGATATTTGGTCGAGACTTATCTATACTAATATATAAAACTGAAGAGTTTGTTTGTTTGTTTGAACGCGCTAATCTCGGGAACTATTGGTTCGAATTGAAAAATTCTTTTTTTATTGAATAGACAATTTATCGAGGAAGGCTTTAGGCTACATAACATCACGCTGCGACTAATAGGAGTGAAGAAATAATGGAAAAACAATTCAACGGGGACGAAGTCGCAAGCAACAGCTAGTATTGCATAAAATTCACTAAAATCGATTTAATATTTTTTGCGTTAAAGACTAACAAACAAACTTATTAATATTTGTAGTGCGGTCCAATCGACCGAGACGCAAGAACCGGTACACATTCGTGACCTAGGGTTATGAACGTTTAGACTTCAGAGGTTTAAAGGGATCACGCAAGGTCAAGATAACAATAAATCATTTTGGTTAGTTATTGGAGGCGAATAAATGTTTATTTAAAAAAAAACTTCCTTCAGAGTGACGTTTTAATAAAAAAAATATACTGTATAAGAAGTGTGCTATAAGTTTAGCTCTGCCCCGCGGTTTTTCCCGCGTAGTTCCTGTTTCCAGGGCAATACCGGGATATAAATTATCCTATGTGTTAATCCAGGGTATCACTTATCTACATACCAAATTGCAACTAAATCGGTCGAGCCGTTTTTGCGTAAAAGTATAACAAACGTTAATCTATAAATACATTCTCATTTCTCACTTCTTCACATTTCATACTCTCATTTATAATGTTATTAGCTGTCCTAACGCGACTTAGTTCATGCTGTACTAATCCTATCCGAAACCTTAAACCCTAAACCTACCATTTTTGCTCAAGAACCATCCTCGTACATCCAAGAATATTCTAAAAAAAAAATATGTAAATCGGTTCAGCAGTTATCGAGTTATGCGCTTACGATTGCGATTCATCTGTACTAATATTATAAAGAAGTAAAGTTTGTGTGTTCGTTAAATTGTAAGGGGTACTCTCGGTATCTACTGAACCGATTTTAAAAATTCTTTCACCGATAGAAAGCCACATTATTGCTGAGTGTCATAGGCTATATAAAACTGAAAAGGATAATTAATAATAAACTTTATGCCCAATGAAGTGGGCACGGGTCAGCTATATATTAAGATTAAGATTAATTTCATACAAACTTGTTTTGGAACATAGTTCCTTATGGCGAAAGGTTAGACGGAAAAAATTAAATCTAAATAGTTGTGAAGACACTTTTTGCTATATAATAGTTGTAAGCCGTGCGGAGTGCGTGTGTTTGTCTGTCTGCCTGTTTGTCCCTTTCTCTTTCTCTCTACAATAGATCGTGTAGAAAGCACGCCAGTAATTTTCCTTTCATTTTTCTATGTTTAAAAATATCTTCACTGATTAATTGACAGGAGAGTTTTGGCGGGAATCTTGCGGCGTCTATTTGTAATCTCGATTGAATATTCGTTTTTTGGTGCATAAAGTGATTTAATGTTTGATTGTGATAGTGATTCATGCAGTAAATTAGCCAATAAGTGTCCAGGAAATGAAGAATTTATTCGAGAGCGCACAGTAGCGCCGTTCCGATTGCTCCAAGATTCGTCGAGGTTGTTCGTAAAGCTCACTATCACTTTACGAAGGGCAGAACCAAACGACTGACTGACTCGACTAAAGACGACTTGATGACGATTTTACTTGAATCATATCGACTTTTCTCTTGACCACGTTGCCTCTTATTACATTGACATTGGCAAAAAGCTAGACGCTAATGCCATAATATATAAGAAAGAAAGAAAAAGAATTGACAGGAACTTCGTTCTGTCCGGGTGTCCCTTGACAGCTCTCAAGTTTTTTTTTAATTTTTTTGATTTGACGGTGGGCTATTGGACTGGAGGTAAGCCTAAAGGTAGGCTAACACCTCTGACAATGAAAAGTTGAACAGCTTAGTGCTTTATTGTTGATCTTAAATGGGGAAGGATTTGATAAAGTAGGGAATAAAGGGGGAAAAAATGGGTCTCCGGTGCTCCCACTTACCAAACGAAACGCAATAACATCTCTGAAGAGATGCCGTTACTTGAAAGGAAAGTCTTATTAGTTTAGTAAAAAAACTCACATGAATATTTCTTTGTATGTATTGATAAATAGAAATTCGGTAGGAAAATTCAAATACATAATTCAACTTAGTGCCTATTTCACTTAAAATACAGATTAAGTGTTATTTATTAATTTTTGTAATGGCGACAATTAATCAAACATTAACATTATTATAAACATTTCAAATAGTTCAACATTCTATATCATTTAAATTCCTAATCTATTCAGCCAGTATTAAGTTTTATAATCTGTGTACCAAAAATGTCAATGTCAATTATGACGTTTAAAAAGAAAATAGGTAGTATTAATATTGACAGATAGACTAGACTCCATTACAAAAGCGCGGGTTTTCAAACAATATCCTACATATTATTCAGTATTAATATTTTTTTCTGTTTAGCTATTGTTGTGGAATCTAAAAATTGCAGAAAACCATTGTGAGGCTGCAACGCTAATCGGAATAATTATAACATACTAGCTTTTGCTTTCCCGACGACTTTGTCTGCATTCATTTATTTTATTACGAACATACACTTAACATTTACTTTTGAGTTAATGCTATAATTACCACCATTCTCGACCAAAATTGATTAACATAAACAAGCTTATAGTTCGTCCATCTTAAAAGATAGACATATATTGTCGTAGACATTATTGTAGATCATTTAAAGAGGAATAATTCTTTCATACACATTTTTTTGGTAATTTAAACCGTTTACGCAGCGCACGCAACGGAAGCCCAAAGAAATATTTTCCCTGTTCTTACGATATTTTATATTAAATCTTCGCTCCTTTATATCGCAACGTAATGTTAGTGTATGCAACATCCAAATTATTTTTCAATTACTATTGGTTCTACAGATTAGCGTTACAAACAAACAAACTCAAATATCAATAATATCAGTAAAGATAGTTCAGATTAAACCGGTTGCGTGCTAACGCATTGTACTCGTATTGTTTCTATAATAAAAACTTCTAATAAACATGCAACTAAGCGCTTGCTTCCGGGCAAATAAAACATAAAAATATATCCTATTTTCAGGGGGTGGGGGTGGGTAGCCCCCTCTGCGCAAAAACCCAAAAACATCGAATGAAAATGAGCGGGGTGGCGCGCCTCTGTGTTAGTAATTCATTTTTAAAGTGCGTCTGTGTGAGTTTTTAAAGTACAGTCGGTGTATTCAAAGTAGATGATTATTTATTTTTTAATTGTTAATTATCGATTTTTTTTTTGGATGTCGGTACGTTGTTTTTTGATGCTGTAGGTATTTTAGTGTTACTATATGTAGCCTAGTTTTGTTAGTTATGGTATGTTTATGTAGTTTATGGTACGTTGTTTTGGGATATTGTGACGAATCTTGTGTTAGTATATGTAGCCTAGTTGAAATAATGAATGATAACTTCGACTGATAATTAAGCTTATGGAATACTATTTAACCAACTTCAGAAAATGAAGGAGGTTTCTCAATTCGACCGTATATATGTATATGCTTTTTTATATTTCTTCGCGGATAATTTTGTCGTTTTAAAAAATATTAATAAAAATAAAATAGCGATATTCTTTTTTGAGAGTTTATAAAAATTTTGTAGTTTAAAGTAACTTTAAAAAAAGTAAGATTAGATTAGAAGAGAAAAAAAGTAAGACAATTATATTGACTTAAAAATAAGTTAAGAATATTATATTGAAGATTATTATATATAAAACAATTATATTGAAGATAGTTTTTTATGGAACTATTTTAGGTGCCCTTAGTTGCCTAAGTTTACATAATTTTTTATTATTAAAATTTTAAAACAACAGTTTCTCCACGCAACAGTACGTAGCAGACATCCGCCTAAACTTACAAAACTATAGATAATAATAAACTACAGATAGTTAATAAGATAATTAAAAATTAGTTCGCCAATTTAAAATAAGCTTGATTGTACCCAGCGTGTTTGCCACGCACACTACGCACTAGCGAACCAAAAACGCAATTTTGTATTAGATTTAATTTGACTCGCACACAGTGACAACCCCCCCGGCCCCCCAGGAACCCCCCTACCTAACCCCCCACTACACGCATGTGTGCGGAAGCGTCCTACGCACAAATTGATTACGATCGTCGAAAAGAATTTCCATATACCATATATAATGTATACATTATCTATGTGTTTTTCTCAACCCTAATTCGATTTCCCGCCCATTTTTGACTTGACATCCATCTATTATCTGTACGCTCCAATTTGAAATTGGAATCGTTGCGTAGAAGCTCTTGACGACGTGTTACTTTTTTATAACAATCGTAATTTCTAGCTAGAGAATGCTCTATGAAAAATCTCTATTATTCATAGACTACCGTTTCGCTTTCAGAAGCTTTCAGAAAAGTTTCTATGTTAGTTAGTTATAACAAATAGTTTAGTAGTGTTCTTTTTTATATATGGCCATTAAAAATATCAATTTTTAAATTGCATGTTTTCGATGACAAGATTTTCGGCCAGTTTGTGTTTTAAAACAAAAGTCATAAGAAAATTCATTCTTCATTCAACATGTCTGGCCGGTCGAAAAAGTAAAGTTTGAATTTGGAACGCGTGCGTTGGGCAGTTCATAGTTGTGTGTGGTCTTGGTTGGCGTCTTGGCCGTTGAAAGTTTCAGTGCATGCGTGCTGGCCGGTGCAGGCGGGCGGCTCGGCGGCAGGTCGCGGCGTCGCGCACGGCTCCGCGCCACCGAGTGAGCGCCCGATTTAAAAACTATACGAACGAACTCGCGCAGAGAACCGTAATACCACCCCCCGCGTAATGATTTTTTGGCGATGAATTTATATTCGCGCGCGAGCGGTGCCACTTTTTCGAGCCCCCGTCCGCCCCCCCGCTCATTAACGCAACCCAGATATGCAATTCTGATCTTTGACGAGGAGGCTGTAGTGTCGGCGGGCGCCTCGCCCGGAGAGGTGGCTCGTTTTGTTTTTTGCCCGCCCGGCTTCATTATTGATGGCATCGGGACGGTAATGCGGAAGCATGTGTGAACGTTTCATTACAAAAGGTGGACGCTCGTGTTAATATTGCAGACCGGCCGGACCCGACCGGACGGGTGGACGTTCCAAAAATAAATAATTAAAAAAAAAAATAAAGTAGTACTAATAAAAATTTAAAATTAAAAACGTTCCAATTTTATTTTGTTTTTCGAATTTGGAATAGTTGAGGCGCGAACGCGTGGCGGTAAAGTTCGGCTCACGTGTGCTCACGGTGACTTGACGATTGGTCGGTTTCAAGCGATCCCATTGGACACTAACTTTCAAACTATTTTAGATTTGTGTTTCACGTTAAGTTTCTTATTGTTTGTTGTGTTTGGACATTGCGGCTGTTGTTCTGTTGGTGCGGCGCTGATGGTGAGTCCTTGATTATTTTAATAATTAATTGCTATCAACCTGATTTAAAAAAAAATTTTTTTCGAAACTTTCGGAATTCGAAATTCGAACTTTTTTCGTCACAGATTATAGAGACGTGTGTCAAAAGTTATCAATTAGCGACTAGCGAATATAATAGAAGTCCAGCGTATTGTGATGTAAATAATATTTTTAAATCGAGGGGTGGAGCTAGATTGCAAGTTGTGTCCGAGCTCAATTTTAGAAATATCTGCATAAATAATGGCGTTGCATCTTCTACCGTTGGTCTACGACAATAGCTTTATTCAAATTTTTTAAAACATTTTGTAGCGGACGAATTATGCAATTTTGTCTGGGAACTTTGATATAGCATAAAATAGAAATTATACATGCGTTAAGGAAATGATTTTTTTGAATAATTATTTTTTTGATTAGAATAAATTATAATTATAATATACTTAAGTATTAAATTAAAAACTGTGTTAGCCAAATTTTTACACGCCTCTTCCTGACTTTAAATAAATCAATACAAATACAAAAAAAAAATGATTTCGCAAACAAAGCTTAATTTCAAAATCTCATAGTTAATAATTATGATATAACGTAACTAAACCCATTAAAAAAAATATCTAACAACTTAAAACTTTCAGCCGAAAAAAAAACGCGCGCAAAATTTTCCAAAACCATAGACAGTTATTATTTTTTATTTCATCTCGTTCTATTTTCAAAATCCGTTATCGCCCCTCGCGAGCACGAGCGGTCGGCTGCACGCGCGAGCCTGCAGCATCGTCGCTGCAGCCCATAGAGCACAGACCCTCGTAGAACGTGTTATAGACAAACTGGTTCTATTAATTGCCCAAATTCGAATTTGGAACATGTCCCTCAGCTGATGTTCGCTGTTTGAATTTTTGGTAATAATTTTGCCAGTACACGTTTTGGTAAAAATAATTAGAAATAAAATAGAGCGCTATTTTTGACGGTTATAAAAGTTAGTTCCGGGTTCGGTTACGTAATAAGTTTAATACTGTATTTATTCTTAACAACACTGAAATATAAAAATTTTAGAAATTAGAAAGATCCTCAGCAAATGCATTTATATATTTGTGAGTAAAAAACTTCCTCTGCGGTATAAACGTTTATAAAATCTTAAGAAATAGAAACTCAAGTGCTAGTTAGAAAATTATGAAATCTGCATATTTAAGGCGGAAATGAGCAGACTGGCAACCCTCCCCTAAGCACGTCACCGCCGGGAGAGCGCGCCAAAAAACAAAAATTTCCCACACAACGGATCGATACATCTACAGACTAGACAAAAAGTAAAAGGCTCATTCCGGCCGTCTCCGTTCTAATCGCTACGCACGCGCTTTAATTGCATCCACCCCCCTCCCCCCGGGCCACCCCGGAAAAAAGAGAGATTAGCATACAGCCTGAACGCACCCTTTTACGCAAAACTCGCGCCATTTTTTCGCGGCATTCGTGATTTTCGGCGCGCGGGAGCCGGGAGGGGGTATACCGCTGCATGCGTCCGCGCCTGCCTCAGTCGGCTACCGCCGGCCGGCGAGTAACGTTCGCCCCACGCACCACTGTCTGCCTATCTCCCGACCGACCGGCTAACATGCACGCAACGTTGTTTTCAATTCAGTGAAGTGTTGTGAGTGTACATGGAACTCTTAATGGTGAGTTATCTGTGACGCGAATTTATCTGGGAGCAAGGTCGTGCCACGACGATAAAAATTATTTGCACAAAAAAATGTGTTAGACTGTTTCGGATAACCTTACTGAGGACAACGAGGCCGTTTGTAGTTCTTAATGTTTGATAAGTTGCGAATTAGATGGCAAATAGTACGTACGACATGTACACCGCAGAATACACACGCTGGCTGATAATAACGGAATTACTGGCGGTTGAGAAAAAAAAAACTAAAAAAAAAAAAGTAAATTTTTTAAATTATCTATGATCAGATAATGCAAAATATGTCAATACGAATTCTAATTCATTATGTAAGTTATCGCAATCATTTGATTGTGCATGCCTTTTTTATTTCTATTTGTTGATAACAAATTCGTTATTCGAAAATATATTATGCAGTTTATACATATTACTTTTCAACAAAACGCGTCAAAAAATTAACCTATGAAAAGTTTATAATGTAAATATAACAATTAAATGTACAGAAACATTATTAGTTAACTTCAAAAATAAACTAAACCTTAAATTCACAAAATGTAGAGTCGAGAACTAAAACAGTTTTTCGATTTCCGTTTTACCGTTGATTGTATAAACACAATTATTATTTTAATCCTATAACCGCCATTTTATTATTAAATAAATAATTTAAACTAATAATATATTTAAAAGTTTAAACAGACTAAAAAGCAATTATATATAAAAGTTTTCGCGCGCAATTTCCCGCCTACAAGTTATACATAACAGCTAATGTACAAAAGAGTTTTTATTAATTTGTCCCTCTTTTACTTCAAAATAAGCGTATTTTATACAACACAGATTATAGGCGAAAACCTAATTATCACGTAAATTTATAAGTCATTTATAATTTGTTAAAAAAATAATATTTCTGTTTAACCAACGTGTAATTTATTAAAACACTAATTATGAGATGAAGTAAAATAATAATTAATAAAATTTATTTAGAAATAGCAATAATAAGAGTTACCATAAATAAGTCACGAAAATTCCCTTAGCTCTAGAACAGACATTGCCAGTATCGAAAATATTATAACTATACTATAATAACAAATTAATTATAACCACTATTACTTATAAACTTAATAAAAGATCATAATAATATTAAAAATTTAATTGTTTATATATAAAGTTGATAGAAAAAGTTAAAACTAATGTACGAAGGTTGTATCTTAAAGTTTAAACTAAGCTAAAAGTAGTAAGTACCTTAACCTTTTTCAGAAGCGTGACATTTAGACATAACAACTCCCACATAAATCATTCAAATACATATAATACATATATTTAAAGAAAAAACAAGAAAATTGACAAATTTATGAATATATTTAAACATTATACGTTAATTTTGAGAAACCTCTCCTTTTTTTGAAGTGAATAATTTAATTATCCAAATAACTATGGTTTATTATGCAGGAATAAAACCCTGCATAAAAATGGGTTTAATATATTTTTATCCCCATTTTCTCACTAGAACGATACTTAGACACGTAAAACCGCGGAAGCAGCTTATATTTACTGTGAATTTTTTAACTTAACAGTGTAAGCTATGGTTTAATTATCACATAATGTTATTATCTTATACCATCAAGAGTGCGTCCAGCTCGTCGCACCAATTCGTAGTAAAAAAAAAACATAAGTATTTAATAAAAAAGCTAAACAAATAGTTCTCTAAAATTAAAATTCAACTAAGAGTCAACACAAAACCTTAATTTCAACGTTTTCAAATATCTCCGAAATGAGATTAAAGTTTCAGCGGGAAATTTAAACTGAAAAAAACAAAAACAAACTTTTTTTTTTGGGCAACTTTCAAAAAGTTATGCCGCTAAAAATGGAGCGGAGCTTTGGTCAAAAAAGCTAGTTACATGGAAAATAATGAAACAAAAGTTTCGCGCTGCGAGCTTTCATGATATAGTTTAAGTTTAAGTGTAAAATATCTTTATTTTAAGCTACATATAGAGACACTTGAATCGTCATAGTATTACAGAACAATTATGCAAGTAGTTTTTTCAGAGATCCGCCTAGAAACTCTTTTAAATCTATATCATATATATGACTAATATCTCTTATATAAGAGATACTAAATAGTCATATATATGTTGTTTAATACAAAATAACATAGATTATACCTTTAATTCATTTATTTAAAAATACAATTTGAAGCTTTACAAAAATAAGAATCAACTTTACATCTATGACTCGTTATGAATTTTTGAACTCCAAAATGGCTGTATCATTTTTAATGAAATTACTATTAAGTATCAATAACGGGAATGAACTTGACGCGAATATAACCGCAGACTAATAAAATAATTAGTACCTATTATTTGTTCAAGTGAGTCATTTTGACTTTGACGTGACCTTATATTTCGAATTCAGTGTCAATGGTCTGACCTTATCTATGGCTAATACTAGACGTCCGTTTGGATATCGCTAACATACATATAAATATATATATGTTGTTCAATATATATGTACCGTTGACCACAAAAATTGATTAACACGTACTGATGTTATAATCACCATAGTAAGGACTAAGGATGTATGTAAGAATGTTTGTCGCTTCAGGGAAAAACTACTGAACGAATTTGGGTGAAGTTTGACGTACAGGTAGGTTAGATTCGAGATTATAATCATTTTAGTAATTTACGAAATACACCGTTTAGTGTTATGGTCATTTATTTGTGACATTGTAGATAATAATCTCTGTAACTACTGAACTAAGATTGATGCGTTAAATTCATATCCACTCGGGACCAAATCTTTAAAAGTTTCAATAAAGTACCATTAAAATCTGTCAAGTATTTTTACGTAAAAGCGTTAAATACAAAACCTAAATAACTGCAGTTTTCTTAATTATTATATGTAATTAAAAAATTATTAAGGTTATAAATTATGACTTCTAAAAGACCTTTTCGTGCCTATTTTTAACAATACAACCAATTGCATTATTTGATATGTAACAAAATACACTTCATTTTCCTCAAAAAATACTACACAATACTGCGCACAGTCAAATAGAATAGTCACTTTGTAATTATAGTAAACTAGCTATTACCCGCGACTCCGTCCGCGTGGACTTTCATATAAACTTTGACCCCCCTTTAAACCCTTTTTTCCAGTTAAAAAGTAGCCCATGTTCTTTCTCAGGCTGTAGACCATCTGTATAATAAATTTCGTTCTAATCCGTTCAGTTTTAGCGTGATGGAAAGACAGACAGAGTTACTTTCGCATTTATAATATTGAGTATGGATTATCTGAATATTTAATGTGAAAAACTTACAACGAAATTTCTTAAATTGCCTGGAAGAGATTACTTAATGTTTAGGTTAGTAACGTAAGCTAAGCTTTTTGCTTATTAGAGTTAAAGCTAAGCTAGATTAAAACTATTTTTTTAACTTAATATTTTATTTTATTATAAAACTAGCCGTTGCTCGCGACTTCGTCCCCGTCGATTTCTTTTTCTATTATTTCTTCGCTCCTATTAGTCACAGCGTGATGTTATGTAGCCTAAAGCCTTCCTCCATAAATTGTCTATTCAATAAAAAAAGAATTTTTCAATTCCAACCAGTAGATCCTGAGATTAGCGCGTTCAAACAAACAAACTCTTCAGCTTTATATATTAGTATAGAAGTATAGATTCAGTAGCCGGCAACAAACTCACGTAATAGTTCTTTTAGGATAAAAAGGTACTATAGTACCTTATAATAATAATAATTTATTTATATGACAAGGTGATATAAAAAAAAAACCGGCTCCCCTAAGATAGTAAAGACTGTTTTTCAGGAGCCTAAAAAACTAATTCACAAATTAAGATGGTAAATTACTTTTTGGTATTTACTATTACCCTACACTTTACTTTTTC
This sequence comes from Eurema mandarina, assembly GCA_018238005.1. NCBI lineage: Eukaryota > Metazoa > Arthropoda > Insecta > Lepidoptera > Pieridae > Eurema > Eurema mandarina. The sequence continues at coordinate 15,438 of DWAJ01003069.1, forward strand.
CCCCTTTTTTGGTAAAAAGTGTGAGACCCGTGCGAGTCTTGAGCCGGTTCTTCTCGCCGGGTTCCCGAACCGGTGGTAGGCTCCATGTAGACTTTCTGAAGGTTTCTGTTTCAAATTTACTAAGAAATAAAACATTCTTTATTTTCATTTTACATCGGTCTTACCAAAATTTGGTAAAAATAGTAATTAAGACACTACTAGGTAGG
>DWAJ01003070.1:0-15638 GCA_018238005.1 Eurema mandarina
GTGCCCATACACAGACGGTGATAATTTAGTGACTCGTTTGCAAACAGTTTGTTGTTTTATCGTACGTATGACTTTTATTAACTAGGTGTGCCTCGCTGGTGTGCGTGTGTTTTAATGTTTCCAACTAGATAACAGCATAAATTACATATACATACTTTTCTTATGTAAATACATACAATACATAGCAACACCCAGACCCCAGAAAAATACAAATGTAAATTACAAATATATTTATCCGGTGTGGGAATCGAACCCACGACCCTTCGCGCAGAAAGCAGTTGTGTTACCACTGCGCCAAGCGGTCGTCCAAATATTGGTTCTATATAAAATAGAAAGCAGCTAACTAATCAACCCAATTACAAAACTAACATCCCAGAGACAATACGCTTCAAATGAATTTGATACAAGCGTCTCGAACTTTCCATTCCGCCGCGGAGTGGTCCGTGTCTACACTTTCTGTACTCGAGTATCAAGTAAAGTAACGGACTTAAGAGAACTTAATGACTCAGAAGTTTCCGAACTTCGCACTCTAGATGGAAGCAAGATACGAAATTGGCTTGTAAGTTAAATCTTTCGCAATCGAAACGTAGATAATGTACGGAGTGCAAAGGGATTTTTACTGCTCCATTGTCTGAATTCGGAGACGGAGTAAAATACGAAATTGCGAAGATATTTTGAGTTACATAAAATGTTAAAACTAGAACATGATATAGCCTTTTATTATGTTAACGTTACAATAAAAAGAAAAATAAACCATCCATAATTATTTTTCATGATTAAACGGTTATATGTTTTAGCAGTCAAATTAGCATTTGTTATTTTTAATGACTATTTTATAAGACTATGAATACAAATCGCTACGATAATGAGCGTAACGGTTTCGGTTAAGATTGATAGTTGAATGGTTAATTCAATTCATTAATGCCTTTAAACATCACTTAGATTTGATGGCTATGATTAAATGGTTATGATTATTTTAATGATTATGCTTAAATGGTTTGCCTTGAACAATTATTTATGATTGAGTGTTAACATTGTTTAGTATTTATTTAACTGTTTACGAAATTGATTACTTTGATTAAATGATCTATTTATTGATAGAGGATTTTCACTTTATTTTTATTACTAAGCACAAGCACTTCAAACTACCATTTCTAGCAAAAAATGTTCCCATATCACCCGAATGCCACATCACATTGGTTACTGGCCTATATAGCTACTTTCCGTACAAAGTCTGGGCCTGAGAGTAGCTTGCGAACTACAATACGATCTTATAGAGGATGCCTGTTAATTAGTACGGAATGGCTGCAGCTAACTCTAACTCAAAGTAGAAACTTTCCTAAGTACTTTCGCGTGAGAAATGCCAAAGAGAATCACGTGTACGCTTTAGGACTGCCTTTGTATGTTTCTAGTGTCTATATCATGTACTCCATCACGATTGATATAAGGTATTTTAAAAGTCTATGAAAATAATCTATACATATAATAAAAATGTAACGAGTCGCTGTATGTACATGGAAGATATATGAGAAAAAATATTATAGGAGACCTTTATTAACGGAATATAACCCAAAACAATGATTTTTGAAATTTTTGTCTGTTTGTCTGTTTGTTTGTGCACGCTAATCTCGGAAACGGCTTATCCTATCTAGATGGGGTTTTCAATTATATATTGTGGTAAGCTTCACTTAACATTTAGTGTTTAATTCATGTCAATCGGTTGATAAATAAAAAAGTAAAGGCAATTTAAAAAATCACGTTGAACTCGCTGAACGTTTGTTGGCGCGGGTTAGGCATTTTCAAAAATGCTGCCCAAAGTCACTTTTCTACGCGGGCGAAGTCGCTGGCACAGCTAGTGTGTAATAGAAGTAATAGAGAAAATGAAAGTTAAGTTTTGTAATAACAATTTTTAGGGAAATATAGTTAGTCTGATATCTTAATACGAGTATTTTTGTTTTAATCTTCAACTATGGTTTTATTAATATTTAAATTGATCCATTCAATTTTTTTATTAAAAAAAAGGTTAAACTAGTTGTTTGTAATATACCTATCTAATTATAGTTAGTTCTTAATAATCTACTTCTCCTAAATTTAATTTCGTCTATGCTAGTGAGTTATTATAATGCGCCATTTGACGCTCAAACGTTACACTATGTAAAGACGAGACCACGAAAAAAGCGAAAGAAATGCAAATTGAGAATGCAATAAACATAAAACAGTACTTTCTCAGCAAGACGAGCCATAACACGTGCTGTATTCTGTACGAAAATAAAAATACTCCCCGACGTCAAGACGGAACCCGAATGTATTCACAAATGTCGTTTTATCGGCAAATATATCATTTTTTCGACATTAAGGTTGATTTATGTGTACTTGGAAATAACAATTCAATTCAACGCAAGTCGCTTTTGAGTTATTGTATACGTTCCGGAACGATTTATGATGCGTTTGACAAACTTTAAATTATGCGGTACGGTTGGTTCTTTAGTTGTCTTTATTAATTACTACTAGCTTTTAGCCGCGGTTTCGCTCGTAATAAAAAATATTCGTTTTTCTTCTCATTCTGGTTCCTTCAAGATTTGTATACAAAATTTGATTATTATTGTTTTAAAAGGTTTTGCGTGAAAACGTTACCCACATCCCTACTTTCATCTACATTTATAATTATACTTATTTATTAATATGGTAAGAAACAATAGGTATTTTATTTAAATATAGCATTGAAATAGAATAAATCTTTGCCTTACATATAATATGTATGTAAGCCAAATACGTTTTAATGTAAATCAGTCATTTATTGTAACCCCCGGGCATTATCCACAATTCTCTGAATTATCACTTGATCTACAAGCTATTGATATTTTAATAGAATCGGAAATTCTCTGAAACAGGAAGTATATAACTTCAATATTTAACTTAATAGAACTTGTTAAGTCCGGCTTAGTACCGTGGCTTTTAGCCTTGTGAATATTATTGGGCGAACATAAATTGGACATTAACCATCAGATTATATTTAGTACGACTATTGTATCACGAAAAATACAACCCAATGTAAAAATATTAACTGAAATTATTCTAATTTCCTCCTTTATTTAACATTTATCCCTTAAAATTGGTGTATAGGGCCCGATAAATAATAAAATGTAACGACTTAAAAATTAAATTTTACTTCCTGAAAGTTCCGTGAGCGCGTTAACAACATCCATAAAAATAAATTATTTTCTTCGGTGTTGCCATTTTGAATAATAAATTAACTCACTTTTGATGAGCCGTAAAAATATTAGTTTATTATTTTGTACAGTCTTAAGCGTGTTTATGTTTTCTTGAACGATTTAAAATTAGGTAATTAATATGCACGTTTATCTTTTTTGATGGGGGATTTGGGAGATTTTGGTGAAGATAACAAGTTATACTAGGCTTACAGGCTTACTCATAACTTACAATGAAATAATAAACATTTTTGCACAGGGGTCCAATAGAGGATATCGTGTTATGTGCGAATCAGACTTAAAGACTACACAGAGCCCAGTTTCCTCGTCATTTCAGAAAATCACGGGCTAGCGTGAACTAAAAAATAATACTTTTATGAGATAAAATATCTAATCATATTATTAATGATCTTAAAACTATAGATGTGGATACACTAAGCAGAGAATCGATTGACGTGCTACACAAGAAGAAAACATTCAAGAGTACCGTTCATTTTTCTTCATAAAGTTTGCTAGGAAACTATTTCGTCCCAAAATATTGTTCCGGGTTGCGGAGCCTCTTGAGGTTTGAAACTCTTTTAAAAAGGACGTGTGTTACAAAACAAATCTTTACAAATACATAGCTACCTAATAAGCAGTACCCGTCATATAGTCTATACTAATATTTTAAATTTACTTATTTACTAATTGACAGTTTGTACGTGTGTGTGATTAATATATATCTTTAAGATTAATCATTTATAGCTGCCAAGGCGACTAATAGAAAAACCCCTTCTTCTACTTCTCATTGACTCTTTATCTTCTTCCAATCGTGTTTACACAACATACCTTTTTGTTGTTAAAGTAATTATTTTCTCTATCTTTCTCCCTCATTGAGCAATTTAACAAAAATGAAACACAGTTAAAGAAGTGTATGAAATTGAGGACTTGCTGGAATATTTTCAGTTAAATGCGAGCGCATTCTAGTTAAATGCTTATTACCTGTTTATATAAACTTCTGCATACGTTCAGTTGCAAAATTTCAAAGCTACGAATATGGTTGAGTAGAAATAAACTCGTACAAAGAGTGAAAGCATGAAACATGTGCTTTGTGGACCGACTTGCGCTTGACAGACTTGAGGCTAAACGATAAATGAATACATTTATAAGGAATAAACATAAGCTTGTTGGAACCATGCTTTTGAGGTTGGAAAAGTTTTACAGTTATAATGGGAAGTTGGTTTGACAGTTTGGGAACTAATCGAAATGTATAAAATAAAAATTATTTATTTTAAAACATGCACACGGCATCTATTGTAAAATTGAAAAAACTGGCTACAGCCTTCATTTTGGATAAAGATGTATGTTAGATTCGATTGGAACTTGACTGACACGGATAATATCGCGCACTTATTAATATTGTAACAAACCGAGACTGCCAACTATTCTTGATCAAATCGTAATCAAAAGTTCTACTCCGAACACAATCGATGTCGATTTTTACTATTTTCGATAGAGTTTTTTAAGCAACTTCGAATTAATATAAAAACTTTTTTATTTCTGTTTCGATAACATTCCGATAAACTGATGTGCAATCCGATTCTCTATTAGAGTATAATTAGTCCTATAGCTGGGATAGCAGTATAAAAAATTTTCGATATCGACGACGATTCGGAGTAGCTACTCTGTTAACTCTTGCTATTGCGTTTGAAAAATCCTTATTATCCTTAACTCCAGTAATGCACAAAAACAGTTACGTAACATTTAAAGAAACCGTTTCTCAAAAGTGCGACATCTAGTGAAAATGACTGCTATGAAAAATGCAAAACTACTCAAAATAGAGCCAATAAACAAAGTCCTCAAACCAAAACAATACTACCAATTAGAATAACGATTACCAGAACAATGAAAACAATCAAAACCGAATCGTTTGTCGCAAATAATTGATTTTCATTCGATCTAGTTATTTCGTTATTCGTATATCCATTATCTAAATGTCGTAATGGATTTAACTTTCCTACACATTATGTTGAAACCCTTAAATAACAAACCTTTGAAATCAGAACGTCGGTTAAGAAAAATAAAAAGTTAATAAAAAAATTAAAACGCGATTTAAAATCTTGTGAATAAAAGCTAGAACTAAATGTATCTAACTAAAAATCTAGCATTCTTAAAGTTTTTTAATTTTGTTAAGACTTATCGCATTGTATTATTTATATTTTTTATATGTTAAATCATTATAATATTACAAATTATTACCGTTATAATATAAAGTACTATAGAACTATATAATGCTGGATTTTGCACTCGTATTATAGATTAAAAGTAATACACTTCACGAGTATTCCCATCTATAAAAGCATATTTTTCATACATTATTGCGTTCGCGACCTTCCAAATATATTGACCTTCAAATAAATAAAGTGATACGTTCCCCGAAATGTTTTTATATTGTAGAGTGGTTTGCTTACATCGTAGGCGATATAGTCATGAATCCATTTAAAATATTATTATCAACCTTCGATATTATAAGGCTTCGTTTATTAAGAAAGCCTACATTCGTGGCTTAAGGGGGCCGTTTTTTTATATTTAATGAATATAAATTTAAGTTGTATATATCATAATATGATCAAGTGGGAAATTTTTCACGATCCGTCAAACGTCAAATATAATACATATAAGTATTTGAAGAAGCGGTCTTCTACGTAAAGGCTCTATGCACCGCACTAGGCGACGCTCCTTTCAGTAAACGAGGCTTGATACGATTGAAATTAACTTCAAAACCTTTGCACGAGCTCAAACACGAAAATAACATTAATAACTTTCAACAAAAAGATCATTATCCTGTGATAGTTAAGACACGACAAACATACGTTTATAGTTCTCACAATTTAATAAACCTAAATGCCCGAAGGCTGTTTATTTAATTTCCATTCGTGTGAACGTTATAGCTCCATCTAAGAAAATATATCTTGAAAATAAATACAAGGTGGAAAGTGCTCACTTTGTATAAATTGCGCAGCAGAACTCGCGAAGATCCGCGTCCCAGTGATAAAGGAGTTCGCCAGTATTCTTTAGTATTCTCTTGAACGTTTCAAAATGCATTTCGAGACAATTGCGATTCATTACCAAAACATTGCTGAAACGAAACGGGACGGTGCGATTTATTAGGCTTATTTAATGTAACTGAACTTAGTATTTACGAAATTATAATGTCATTAAAGAAGTATGTCTTCTGTTTCAATGTAATCTTATGATATAATTTGTATTTTTATGAAATAAATGGCCCTGTATAAGTACAAGGAATAAGTAATTTAACTTAATTTTTACTTTATTATTTTTAAATTACATATTCCTTCTTAACTTAAACCCGTTTCTCTGTCAATTTTTTTGCGTTAAGCCCAATATACATTGATCATCTAATACTATTATCAAACTAAGACAATATACAATCTTGCTGTTATAATAAAAAAGTTATCGTATACATATTAAAGACATTCACAATTTGAATTCTCTTGCCGACGTATGCTTATGAAAAATGTGTATGCAATTTCTTCAAGGTTTCTAAGAAAACTGAATGCACCATTTATTTTCATTATGATTTAGTGCAGTGTAGCACAGACTGTCAGACATCATGGCGTAAAAATATGGAATTATATGTACGAGTATATCATATTAAATATTTCTTAATTTGTCATGGTAAGGAGCTTAGCTGTGTTTGTCTGATAGTAAGTGACCATCTCCGCCAATGCACTGTCACTAACTAAAAAAGAGTAAAAAGCACTTTTGAGAAAGGGAATAAAGTATGGGATGAAGGATAAGAAAAAAATTGAGCCTACGGTAGTTTACCGAACGGAACGCAATGAATATCTGTATTAAGATGCAATTACTTGGCGTCGAATTTCTGTGAGAGCGTAGTACAATAGCTGTACATACTTATGTCAATATTTTTAAAGTAATCTAGTTTAAATGATCATTCAATAATTTATAAATAAAATTTTATATAGGTATAGGTATGCCGGTTAGGAGCAGAAAGTTAGGAAAAGGAGAATGATCAACCGTTTCCATCGCTGACCGGTTGACCGTTACAAAATATGTAAAGTTCAATAAATATCATAAGGAGGATTCAGGATTAGTAACGATCAATGCAGCCAGTTTGTTATAAGATTTAATTTATCTTCGATGGTCCGGCTAACGAGCTATAAAACAGGTCGTTGGGGACCTTATAACCTAGAAATTCAGCATTTCTTGAACGGGCGTCTTAAGAGCTATCGACTATGAATTGATAGCGCCATGAGCCGATTTTAGCTTACACCGCTTACATCGCTGGATTACACATCTTTATTTAACCTGGGAATGTTGTATGTAGATAAGTTTTCTTTTATTAAATAGAGGGCGAAGGGATGAGGTCATCGCCTGATGGAAAGTGGTCATCGCCGCCCATGAAAGCACTGAAAAATAAATATTGCAATTAATATCGGAAATACTGCATGAGAGAGTTACAATAAGTCTACTATATAACATTTTTTTTTTGATATCCTAATAACTTATAATTTACATTTTTAAATCATTTAATTTAAATAAACAATCATTGTCTTCTATCATTCTAAAATGGTTGTATATTATGGAATATAAACCTATATGTAACATTGCGTTCAAAAATCAATATTTAAAAAATACGACGTAATACCAAAAACAATATTTTTATGAGTAATCGAACCTGCATTCACACCGCTTTGACTGTAAAATATCAAACTGAATATAAAAAGAAGATTTCCAAGCACGAAGGCGTTCAAAGAGCATTCTTAATCGAACGACCAAGTGGTCTAATATAAGTTCAAGAAACGCTATTCTGACCGGTAGAAGTTGGAAAAATAAATCCCAATTTTTGAACTTTTCCTAATATTGGCCGTCAAAGAAAATTTAAATCGTTCATCATTTGGGTACCTAGCAAATATTTTCTTAACTATTTTTTATACTTGTTCCTTTTATTTATTTAACTTAATAATATGAAAGTATTTAAGCAATAAAGATATTCTGTTTATTTTTTATCTTGATAACTACATTTTACATTTCATTCATACATAGAACATCTTGATTATATAACCTAACAAAACATGAAGCATATTTATAAATATTTTTTTAGTATAGGGAAAGATAGTCATTAAGGAATTTACGACCCTCATGTTATATTAAATTTTAAACGCATGGAACGCTGTAGTTGCATTATTTAACGGTTATTTAATTATGAAATGATTTAATATATACTATTTTATTAAATACTTTATTATAATCTATATATGAACATGAACATTATAATCATACCATAAGTTATATTCAATGTACAGGGTACAATAATTTAACAGCTGAAATGTTTAACTATACTGGTCAATATTATAGGAGCAAAATTTTGAAGACGCAAAAATATCCTAATTAGGACTAATTTCGTTTCTGTGCGAACACTTTTGCGCTTAATTTATATAGATAAAACATATCTGTTATATAAAATAATTGGTTCAGGTATTTTTATAAATCTTGTTTTTTTTCTAATGGTCTTATTAACTAATTTCGCATTAAAATAACAAAGCAATACGATCAACGAACCTGTCTTATTTAGAAAAGTAATCATACGAGTTAAAATGTAGCAAGTTTAATTGGATCTCGAAGACAGGCAACAGTAAACTTCATTGAAATTTTGTGGAATCACAGGATGCATAATAAGCAACACATTAATTCCAGTCATCTATCAAACTTGTCTGGAAACTTCGTTACAGCGAAGTCTGTGTATAATTTAGATTTATAATTAATTTAGTTAAAAACGTTATTTTATGCGAATTTGTCTTCGCCTTTATCTTATTTATTATATGCTTTGACATTGACTTATTTAAATATTCTATACCTTATGTTATTACCAAAATATTGGAAAAATCCAATTTATGAAAAACAAAAATAAATTTTCATGTTTAAACTAAACAATAGTAAGCATTGGAAAAATAAAAATATATTTAACAAATAGGACGTATAATAATTTAAATAATTGTTGTATCTTCTCCATAGGGAAAGCCTGTATAGATTTGCTACTCTTTTGAAGTGTATCTACTTTCATAATTTAACATAAATTCAAGGCCGGCCACACATTCTTGATACCTTAGTGAAAGCTTATGGACGGAGGTGGTTACTTACGATCAGGATATAATATATCCTATATTAGAATATATTATATTAGATTAGGTTGCCTGGCAGAAATCACTTTGTAGTGATAAGGCCGCCAGTTACAACATTTCCAATAGTTTTTAAGATTGTCTAATTGTAACAAAGAATAAATAAATAAAAATAAATAAATATATCCCTTCTGCTTTGCTCGGTTTTCTATATAAAAATGTATTTTTACTTTTTGCTATATGCTTTTTTAATTGAATAATATCAGTGCTGTCAGGAATTCTTTTGAAAAAGTTTGTAGCAAGATTTTAATAGGGTCTTCATAAGGATGTTCTTAACAAAAAAACATATTGGTATGACGGTAAACAAAGAATTCCTGCTTCAATTGTTAATGTCAATTATTCAAAAATATTTTGTTATTCATTCGGCCTATGTTATTGAAACATCAACATCCAAAAGGAAACCTTCCAGTTTCTGTGAAATAAATTTCCGTCTTACAATATATTTATTAAGATTTAAAAGCAACAATAAAATCGTAAAGTACCGATAACAAACCAATTGTTTCTCCGAATCGTAAAATTTATATCTTTATCCCGCCTATTTATCGTAGGGAAAGGAAGGAAGTGAGACAAAAGAAAAGTTTATGTAAATAATACTTGTAAAAAACCGGATTATTACTTTGATTTTTGTTTGGGAACATGTTAATGTTGCTCCGAAGTTAGATCACATTTTATTTGCGTATTCGTCTTTGTCAGCAAATGTTCTAATTTGTGGGTTGATTCATACTGATAATAATACTAACGCAATGCCATCTAATCCCACGTTAAGCAGAGCTTGTGTTTTGGCAATAAGTTATCAATGAAATTACACAGACAGTCTGTACTTTTGTAAATTTATACATCTATACTAATATTATAAATAAGTAAAATTTGTGTGTTTGTTAAATTGTAAGGGTTAATCTCGGGATCTACCAAACCGATTTTAATTTTTTTTCACCAACAGTAAGGCATAATATTATTGCTGAGTGTTATAGGTTATTTATAGAAGTTACAAAAATGAAAAAAGGATTATTAATGTCATAACATTAGGTAATAATGCCCACAATGTTGGGCATAAGTCATAATTTATGCCCAATATAGTGGGCACGAGTCAGTTAGTAAAGTATATAAAAAAATCGATACGTCAGAAAGATGTGAATTACAAATATATTTTTTCTGTACGAGAATCGAACTCTTGCGCTGAATGCGGTTGTATTACCACTGGACCAAGCGGTCGTCAAAATAATTTACATTACCTGTGTGATTTGCGCAATGAACGAAATTCGGTCCGTTTTGGCTGGAACTCAAAGAAGGTAAATGGAGCAATTTGTGCCAATTTTTACAAACTTTCATAGCGGAAAACGAATTGACTTCCATCGCTGAATTAAAGCTTTAAATGTCAAATTATTTCGACAATTATGAAGACAGAAATAGATATTACCTAAACAATTTTCATTTTATAATACTTTATTTAAATATTACATTACCTCTGATAATTTCAAATCAGTACTCAGCACGTCAGGTACATAATATAATCGACATTGTTTAGTATCCAAAAAACTTTTTAGTATCCAAAAATTGAGCAAACAAGATATTTTACATTATCAATGAGAAAAGTATTTATTTTTACATATTTTTTGACAAAACATTTTTTTATTCCATAACAAAAAAATTCTTACCATTATCCTTATGCTTTTTAACAAGTGCACCTGCACCGAACAGCATCGAACAATACCCAGTTACTGCTGAACTTTAGGCCACAGATGCTTGCGGTTTTTGAACTGATTATTTATGCTCTCTGAACAGAATAGAATACCGAAAGCTGCAAAGTTATGGTCCATAAACAATACACGATTTGCATGATAGACTCATTAGTATGCGAATGGCAAAAAAAAATAAGTCTATTGGGATCAACTAAACTTCGGCCCGGGTTTATTGTGCAAATATTTAGTCAGTTCAAATGATATTTCATATTTTGCTTGTTTTAATTATGTTATTGTTTTTGTATACCTCTATGTTTGTCAATGTTTGTTTATTATTTAACACCCATAAAATTTTTTGTGTTAAATTTTACTTTGCTAGAAAAAAATACCTTTAAGTCAGAAAATCTAAAGGACATGACCAGTAGGTTTCACATAATATAAATGGATATATTACATACAATTTCGATTCCCAATGCCAAAAGACCTTGTTCACTTCATATCAACAACCTATACGAGTACATACTTGACGTATTATCAGAAATGTTAATCACTCTGATGCCGATATCGGAGGATGTTAAACCTGATAAATTGCGTATTAAGTCCCGTCCGGTCTATTCACTCTGGCGATAAATAACCATACGTTTTGTTTCCATTTATATTAAATTGATGGTATTCTCTTTAGAGTACGTTCTTCTGAATACATTTATAAGGATCATGTTATAAGTCGAAAAAATTTAATAGAATTTGAAATTTGAAGAATACGTATGACTTCTTTTATAAAATACAGATGTTAGTTTTACACAACCTATGCATAACAAAACCAGTCATATAATAAAAGAAAAAAATATTATTTCTATCATTTGCATTCTGTAAGCTATGTTTAGAAAAAAACACTATCGATATTATCGTGCACCAATAACAACTACCGCCAATATATTAAGGACGACGCAAATTAATACCCACTTCAGCCTGACACTTTATAAGATTACAAAGTGAAACTGTCATACAGAAATGTTTATGTATGAAGTTAGCCGCTATAAAACATAAACAAGCTGCCATAACGCTGGTTCAAAGATCCTTCGGGAAATCTAACGTAGACTTGAATCCGCAACGAACTTAATCTGATGGAGATGTTCCAGTTAAAATGTTTTCTTTTTATCATGCTAATTAGATTGTTATACGGTAAAAAATACACTTTTAGATACCAATACTATACTGACCAGATATTATTGACAGAGTTAGATGGCAGGAGATTGTGCGAAAAGCTGCGACCACTTCCACCACCAGTTAAACCGGTTGCTCGCTAAACAATGTAACCACAACCACTCTGCCAAGAGCGAAACCCCAATATTTTACAACCAATATTTCATGTGACCGACATCTTTTGTCCCGTTTGCGGTAGATTTTTCATTAAACTTTCTGTCTCCCACTAATGCTGAAAAAAACAAACATGTATAAGAATAAAAATAGTGTTATTTTAAATTATGTACTTAGTAACTTTTTTAATAGTCTATCTGACATTATTGTTTTGTAATATCATGACGATTCAAAAGTACAAATATACCTTATAATTACCTAGTTGAATAATGATATAATTATTAGACATTGATATTTTGACTTAGGTTGACAGCTATCAGCAAAATAATCACATCGTATTTATAAACGTGTCCTCAGAAGTGGCTTTACAATTTTGGTTTGTATCTGCCATAATGTGGGTAGTTGGCTTGAGAGATTAACGGTTGGTACTTCAATAAAATTTTCTTTATTAATTTCATTGTAATAAATCAACAGTTAAAAATTTTAAATGATTATCAAAATATAAATAGATTTAAATCATTCCACCAGATCACGCGGTCTCTGAATCCAAATCACTAATGGCCGTTATGTCACCTGTCAAACTTGAAATGTCAAATCCGATTCATAATCTGTGCATTGTCACATTTAATATCATTTTGCTGCTTACAAACAAAAGCTATAAATCAAATACTATACATTGTAGTCCAAATAGCAGGTATTAAGATTTAAAGTGTTCAAATTTCCTCAGCTTATCGTAACAGCAAAACTGCAGTTCCTCATCGCGTGCACCACACAACTGCCAATTTTTCTCAAACGCTTGGCTACTTGCCAATATCGGCAAGGTTTAGATTGTGTATCTACAAATATACAAGAACAAAGTGGCTATTTAAAAACAATAACCTGAGGTGGAGTTAGAGATTGAGAAGCAATTACTAGGTCTTTTTTTACTATTTACTATATATCTAAAATTGCACATGCATTACCAGTAGTTCCTATGTAGGTTACAAAAAAAGTAAACATCGGTTTATTTCGGTTCCAATACCTCAAAATAATACTACAAAGTTACAAGTACTACATACCAAAAGAAATCTGTTAATTTAGAGTTTCAATATTATATAATAATAACCCAAAATCTAATATGTAGCTATTTACAGAAATAGAAACAAATTACGTCCAAATAGCGAATTTCTTTTCATAATATAAACAGAAACGCCTTACAATCTTCGAGCCCTTATATTTTCTTTCCTGAAAACTAATACATTTTCTTCACCCAACAAAAAAGTGTAACAAAACAACATCGGACAAAGTAATAAAAGCTGAAAAGTAATCGATTGACACTGTCTTGAAATATATTGGCCAATTACCGTCATGAAGTGTAAAAAGTTTCAACATTGATGGATTTGGGTTAACGTGCAAATAATATATTGTGATTGATAATCAGGCTCGGGGACGCGTCAAAAGCTTTTCAAGCTTTGCCAAATGTTTTATTTTTTTACGTCTTTTTTTTAGTTTGCTTTAGGTGTATAAGCTAAAACATTATTAGGTGTGGACAATTCTGAAGATACATCACTTCTTACAGCTTATTTTAAAGTAAAAATCTGTCAACTCTTATAAAAATAATTTAATGAAATATAATAATAGTAGTAATATTAATAGTAGGTATGCGAATTTTATCTAGTTTTTAAACGCATCGATGATGCTGTAAAAATTAAGTATGTATGAAAAAATTCATGTGTATTACGTTCGATTGTCGGCATATTTTACACTCTAGTGATACAAAAGAGAAAGTCATAAATATGTATCACACCAACTAATATTTTTTGCCAGGCACACTTATTCATCGCATAAAAGATATTGTGTTAAAAGCTGAATACATTTTTCATGGAAAATAACACATATTTCACAATGAAATTCTTGTCGATCGAGGAGGCGCTTTGTCTTACTTCTTTCGTTTTATTTTTCTCGCTTGATTTGTGTTCTATGAGTGTTCCGCTGCACCCGCTCCGTGCGCTCCGGGGAATATTGGATATCTGTCATAAGTCATAAGAATTCGCATACTGACTCCGTAATGCGCCAAGCCTCGAACTAACTACGACCGGCGACGGGCGAACGGTTAACAATTCATCTACAATACATTTAAATGACGTTTACGCGACCCCGATACATTATTTCGCGTCGGTGATCCGGAAAGTTGAGATCGATTTTACTATTCACAGATTGTCATCAATATTCCGAATCTCTGGAGAGCCGGTGGCAAAAACACGCCAAACGTTATTTCTGTTTGATAATAATATATTTTCTTTCATATGAGATACATTAGCGAGCGTGGGGTGTGGGGCGAACCGCTTCAGAAATGTAATAATATCTTTAATATCAGCCCACGGAAGACTGTGTAAACATGCTTAACGGATCTAGGATTATCAGACCAAGAGAGTATGAATAATGGAAGGATCTTTCACATTTTCTGCGGCACAAATATGTTATTAAATATTAATCGGTTTATCGATTGATTGGAAGAAAAATCTATTATGGTATAAATTTTTTTTAAATTTTTCTGTTATAGCTACGTTGAAACCATATAATTATTGTTTCAAACAGCTTTGCTTGTATGGATGAAGTATACCTATATCGAAGAAACACTTAAAACTCTATTCGCCTAAACAAATAAATATAACTTTCAAGCTCAATTACATTTCAACAATTATACTTCAGCCGTTGAGTTAAATTTGATTCTATTAAGGCTATTCGTAGTGATTAAGTTCCAGCTATAATTCATTAATTAAGTAGACAGGGCCTGGCAAAGGGCACAGGTACCTTAAAACTAAGGCATTAAAGGTACATACGAGGGTTTTATTACTCCAAACATTCGGTCCCTTTTCGAAATAAATGCGAACTTACCCCTTACCTGTAATGGACGAACGAACTGTTCTAGCTAATTGGTTAATTCGTTTAACGAAAATAGATTCGAATAGTGAATTCGGAAAACTATTAACGCGATGATTTACGTGATTCGGCTAAATGGTCCTGGGATAATGCTTTTTTTTATAACTAATGCTTTTTAAAACGCTCGTATTCAAATGTCAAAACTGTCAATGTCATTGACAATGTTAATGTTTTTATAGGCTGATATCTATATATATAAAAGAAAGTCGTGTTAGTTACACCATTTATAACTCGATAACGGCTCAACTGATTTGGCTGAAAATTGGTGGGGATGTAGTTTAGAACCAGGAGAAGGACATAGGATACTTTTT